>JAYESA010000015.1:169790442-169864798 GCA_036927795.1 Iris macrosiphon
GGGAAAGACTTTGAGAAATACCCGATCGCCTTCTAAGAACTCAAGAGGATGTCGATGCGTGTCTGAGTAGCTTTTCTGGCGACTCTGAGCTACTTTTAGATGTTCCTGAATCAAGCGAATCTTTTGGACGGTTTGCTCCACAAGCTCCGGACCAAGAATTTATCGTTCTCCAACTTTATCCCAACAGATCGGGGACCTGCACTTCCGCCCATACAATGCCTCATATGGCGCCATCTGAATGCTGGATTGAAAGCTATTGTTTTATGCAAATTCGGCTAACGGTAGATGCATGTCCCAACTCGTCTTCAAGTCCAAGGCGCAGAGTCATAGCATATCTTCGAGGATTTGGTTGACACGTTATATTTGACCCTCTGTCTGTGGATGGTAGACAGAGTTGAATTTCAACTTTGTCCCCATTGCTGACTGCAGGCTTTCCCAGAAATGCGATATGAATCGACCAACTCTATCGGAGACAATGGATACGGGCACGCCGTGGAGCCGAATGATTTTATTAAGGTAGATCTGAGCCAGGCGGTCGGCACTCCAAGTATTTTTGATAGGCAGAAAGTGAGCTGACTTGGTGAGTCGATCGACGATAACCTAGACGGCATCATTCCTCCGTTGCGTCTTTGGCAAACCAACAATGAAATCCATTGTTATATGTTCCCATTTCCACTCTGGTATATCGAGGTTCTGCATCTCTCCGCCCGACTTCTGGTGCTCGGCCTTTAATCTTTGACAAGCCATGCATTGCGACACGAACAATGCCACATCTTATTTCATGTCGTGCCACCAAAACGTCGAACGGAGATCTCGATACATCTTTGTGCTACCCGGATGTGAAGTATAACTAGCGTAATGGGCTTCCGTGAGTATCTCTTTTTTGAGGGCTGCATCGTTAGGAACATACAATCTTTCCTTCACTCGGATCATCCCGTTCATTCCCACCGCAAAGTCGGTTGCCTTTTCTGCTGAGATAAGACCTTGCATCTTTTGCAGGAACAGGTCATCCTTCTGAGCGGTCTTGACCTTTTCTAACAGGTCAGGTTCGAGGCACAATTGAGCCACTTGTGCCCCCTTTTTGTATCTGATTATTAGTATAATGCCCAAAGCTTCTATATCTTGACGTAGCTTGTCATCAATAGCCAGACTTCCAACGAATACTCGACTCAGTGCATCAGCTACAATATTGCCCTTGCCAGGGGTGTATCTGATCATCAAGTCAAAATTGCTAAGAAGTTCAAGCCAACGTTGTTGACGAAGATTCAAATTCTTTTGTGTATAGAGATATTTTAGGCTCTTATGATCCGTATAGATCTCGCACGATACACTATAAAGGTAATGGCGCCACAGCTTCAGCGCGAACACCACCGCTGCGAGTTCCAGATCATGTGTTGGATAATTTTTCTCATGAGACTTTAACTGTCTCGATGCAAAGGCTATCACTTTATCCCTTCGCATCAGAACATATCCCAATCCCTTACCTGAGGCGTCACTATATATCTTAAAATTATCGGGTCCATCCAGAAGGGTAAGAATTGGTGCCGAGATGAGGCGCTGCTTTAACTCCATAAACGAAGCTTCACAGTCGTCCGTCCACGCGAATGTTACTCCCTTCCGAGTGAGCTGAGTCAGAGACGAGGCAATTCTAGCAAAATCTTTAATAAATCTTCTGTAGCAGCCTGCCAGACCAAGGAAACTCCGAATATCGCTAGCTGACTCAGGCCGTTTCCAGTTCATGATGGCTTCTATTTTCTTTGGGTCAACTGAGATGCCCATTGCAGAAATAATATGCCCGAGAAAGGCTATGTTGTCCAACCAGAACTCGTATTTACTAAGCTTCGCGTACAACTTGTTGTCTCGAAGGGTTTGAAGCACCATCCACAGGTGTCCTGCGTGTTCATCTGTAACACCCCGTTCCGCTCAAGCGGACTGCCGTCTCAATCGGCAATCGTGCAGCTGTCCCGATCCACTTTGCCTCGATCAAGAAGCAAAGGATATTCAGACTTGCCCCTAAAGGAATCCGGCTTGGACTTTCAGAGGCTCGCTCAGACGTATCGCTCTACCGAGGTGAATCATCGCTAAGGTGGGTGGCTACGGTAAACTTGTCTTTGCTTAGCCAGCACACATAAAATCTGGAATGTTTATGCTAGTCGCTAGGTGAATCACCCCCTGCATGCTAATAAATCCAACGCACCTAGCTAAGGGAATAATCCCAACTTGTATTGCTTGCTAGAACATGAAAAAGGAAATACTGCTTATACTCAGACCCTCGCATGCTAAGTCCCTTAACGGTTTCACCTCTCGGACTACCTTCGGGCCCGAGCAACGTGCCTGCTTATGTTCCTAGAACGCATGCTTGTCTGCTTGATAGTTACCGTGTTTTCATCCAAACCCCGGGAGACTACTAAGTAGTCGTTCCGTGCCTGAATGTTCCTGCAAGTATCCGGGACCGTTAGGTCACCAAGGCAGCCCTGAACCAGGGGAATGCATCAAGACAAGTTATTGTACAGAACCAAGATTCAAGTATCCCGTATACTCGTGTACTCGTGTTCCCGTGCACTCGTGTTCTCGTGTTCTCGTGTTCTAGTGCACGCGTGTTCTCGTGTATCTCGTGTAATCGTGTTGCCTGAGATTGGTTAAATCGTGTTGCCTGAGATTGGTTAACCCTGACTTGTTTGTCGCGGACAACTCAGACCCGAGGTAAGTTCCACGGACGGTCACCGGGGCACTGGGGCCGATCCGGTCCGGATGGAGCTCGTGTGTAGTCTTCGTGTTCGGGACTGGGTAGCTTGCATCTCATCGTGTACTCTTGTAGCAAGCTATCCTTGTCCCCGGCTACGTCCATAATGGCTTTGCCAGCGACCGTGTTCATATAGATAAACTTGTTGCATGCTTGCTTGTAAAACGAAAGATAAACCATTCATCCTCGCTTAGCGGCTATCCGCGTGCGAGATACTGTATCGTATGAAACAAATAAACTGAACACCTGAACGATCATGTTTAAACGACCCTTCGTGTATGCATATGCTTGCCTCCTGAATATTTATACATGCTCCTGCTTAAATTAATCATGTTTGCCTTGAACAGGGAAGGAGAAATGGTAAGTTGGTAAGTCTCGCCGTGTTCCCTCAAACATCGCACGGCGCACTGCCCGACACGTTAAGCTATTAAATGTTTGCATGAAACTGATCCTAAGGCAACTGGAAAGACAACTTAATAGTTATGCACGGAACCTGTATTACGTGTTTGGATATGCTTGCGCGGGCGAGTAGCTTCCCCACCAGTGCATTCAATGTACTGATAATCCACCAGTTTGATATGCAGGGTGCGGGAGAACCTCGTGCGGTGCGGACGCCTCCTTCGTGCGTGCTAAGGCCAGGAGTTCCCTCTGAAGCCTTGCAATGGTGCGTCCGGGACTGAAGCACATATACAAGACATAAGTTGTGAACATCGTCTGACCATCGCCTGTACAAATCATTCCACAGTTATAGCCACTTGGCACGCTTTTACTGTTTCAGAGAGAGAGGCTTGAGCGACTTGTAATCTCGGCTATACGCCGCCTGTAATACTTGTTCATATCAATAAAGAGATTACTTTACTTGTTTCGATGCTTCCGCTATATTGTCGACTCAGTGAACCTATAACCGATCGCCTATGCGTTCATGACTCCGCTGCACTCGGACAATCTGTGCGACTCTGTGGCTTAGAACTCTTGCCGCCAGCCAATGAACCATGGCCTTGCACGGGCGTGGATCACGCTCGTGCGGCATCACGCCCGGATGGGTTAAGCGATCGTTCCGCGGGAGCGCTGGCGAGGGTGATTCCCGCCTAGCGGGAACGGCCGATTGCCTGCGGGAGATCGGGGCGTGACATATTGGTATCAGAGCCTGGCTTCTACGCCTTTGGACTTCAATTCGATATCTCTGTTTCGAAAGCTCGTTCGTGGGTTATGTGCACGCTCTCTCTCAATGCCTCGATGGGATGTTCCAATAATAAGTCTAAATACTTTCAAAATACGTTTTGAATGATATGATTGCTTGTCTGGTTGTATGCTGCGAGTGGCCTTTGTGCCAACCTGTGCGAACCCCTGAGAGTATCGCTAGTAGCTTGTCCGATTTTCACTAACCCTAAGTTTGGTTGAATGCATCTATTCGAGGGACGCCTTGAACTAGTGCACCATCCAAGACTTAGAAAAGGTGAAACTCGAGTGCTAAGACTTCGCTATCACTGAGCTGGTTGACGTGTTCACGCTAGAGGGTACCTTCGAAAGTGCGCACGATCCAGTCTAAGCGATATGCTGATTTCGAAGCTTGTGCAAGTGAAGATCCAAATGAACAAGTACAAACGACTTGTCTAGGATTGCCTCAACCCTAGATTACTGCTTGTCCTTAGTAAGTCTCGGGGACGAGACTTTTTCTAAGTTGGGTAGGATGTAACACCCCGTTCCGCTCAAGCGGACTGCCGTCTCAATCGGCAATCGTGCAGCTGTCCCGACCCACTTTGCCTCGATCAAGAAGCAAAGGATATTCAGACTTGCCCCTAAAGGAATCCGGCTTGGACTTTCAGAGGCTCGCTCAGACGTATCGCTCTACCGAGGCGAATCATCGCTAAGGTGGGTGGCTACGGTGAACTTGTCTTTGCTTAGCCAGCACACATAAAATCTGGAATGTTTATGCTAGTCGCTAGGTGAATCACCCCCTGCATGCTAATAAATCCAACGCACCTAGCTAAGGGAATAATCCCAACTTGTATTGCTTGCTAGAACATGGAAAAGGAAATACTGCTTATACTCAGACCCTCGCATGCTAAGTCCCTTAACGGTTTCACCTCTCGGACTACCTTCGGGCCCGAGCAACGTGCCTGCTTATGTTCCTAGAACGCATGCTTGTCTGCTTGATAGTTACCGTGTTTTCATCCAAACCCCGGGAGACTACTAAGTAGTCGTTCCGTGCCTGAATGTTCCTGCAAGTATCCGGGACCGTTAGGTCACCAAGGCAGCCCTGAACCAGGGGAATGCATCAAGACAAGTTATTGTACAGAACCAAGATTCAAGTATCCCGTATACTCGTGTACTCGTGTTCCCGTGCACTCGTGTTCTCGTGTTCTCGTGTTCTAGTGCACGCGTGTTCTCGTGTATCTCGTGTAATCGTGTTGCCTGAGATTGGTTAAATCGTGTTGCCTGAGATTGGTTAACCCTGACTTGTTTGTCGCGGACAACTCAGACCCGAGGTAAGTTCCACGGACGGTCACCGGGGCACTGGGGCCGATCCGGTCCGGATGGAGCTCGTGTGTAGTCTTCGTGTTCGGGACTGGGTAGCTTGCAGCTCATCGTGTACTCTTGTAGCAAGCTATCCTTGTCCCCGGCTACGTCCATAATGGCTTTGCCAGCGACCGTGTTCATATAGATAAACTTGTTGCATGCTTGCTTGTAAAACGAAAGATAAACCATTCATCCTCGCTTAGCGGCTATCCGCGTGCGAGATACTGTATCGTATGAAACAAATAAACTGAACACCTGAACGATCATGTTTAAACGACCCTTCGTGTATGCATATGCTTGCCTCCTGAATGTTTATACATGCTCCTGCTTAAATTAATCATGTTTGCCTTGGACAGGGAAGGAGAAATGGTAAGTTGGTAAGTCTCGCCGTGTTCCCTCAAACATCGCACGGCGCACTGCCCGACACGTTAAGCTATTAAATGTTTGCATAAAACTGATCCTAAGGCAACTGGAAAGACAACTTAATAGTTGTGCACGGAACCTGTATTACGTGTTTGGATATGCTTGCGCGGGCGAGTAGCTTCCCCACCAGTGCATTCAATGTACTGATAATCCACCAGTTTGATATGCAGGGTGCGGGAGAACCTCGTGCGGTACGGACGCCTCCTTCGTGCGTGCTAAGGCCAGGAGTTCCCTCTGAAGCCTTGCAACGGTGCGTCCGGGACTGAAGCACATATACAAGACATAAGTTGTGAACATCGCCTGACCATCGCCTGTACAAATCATTCCACAGTTGTAGCCACTTGGCACGCTTTTACTGTTTCAGAGAGAGAGGCTTGAGCGACTTGTAATCTCGGCTATACGCCGCCTGTAACACTTGTTCATATCAATAAAGAGATTACTTTACTTGTTTCGATGCTTCCGCTATATTGTCGACTCAGTGAACCTGTAACCGATCGCCTATGCGTTCATGACTCTGCTGCACTCGGACAATCTGTGCGACTCTGTGGCTTAGAACTCTTGCCACCAGCCAATGAACCATGGCCTTGCACGGGCGTGGATCACGCTCGTGCGGCATCACGCCCGGATGGGTTAAGCGATCATTCCGCGGGAGCGCTGGCGAGGGTGATTCCCGCCTAGCGGGAACGGCCGATTGCCTGCGGGAGATCGGGGCGTGACATCATCCCTATTCTTCGAGTACACCAAGATGTCGTCTATAAAGACGACCACAAATTTATCGAGGAATATTCGGAACACTCGATTTATCAAATCCATAAAAGCAGCAGGGGCATTCATCAGACCAAACGACATGACAGAAAACTCGTAGTGTCCATAGCGGGTTCGGAATGCAGACTTGGGCATGTCCTCTGGCTTAATCTTAAGATGGTGGTAGCCCGAGCGAAGATCAATTTTTAAGAACACTGTTGCCCCTTGCAGCTGATCAAAGAGGTCATCTATCCTGGGCGGAGGATACTTGTTTCTGATTGTGACCTTGTTCAGCTCCCAATAATCGATGCAGAGTCTCAATGTTCCGTCTTTTTTCTTTACGAAGAGAACAGGCGCACCCCAAGGAGACACGCTCGGATGGATGAACCCGCGATCCAGCAATTCTTGAAGTTGGCACTTTAACTCCTTCAGTTCAGCAGGGGCCATTCTGTACGGAGGCTTAGAAATCGGCTGAGTTTTCGGGAATGTGTCAATGGTGAACTCGATCTCTCGGTCATGTGGCATGTCGAGTAGTTCGCTCGAAAATACATCAGGGAACTCAGTGTCACGACCCGCACCCGGTGAAGGGATGCAAGTCGGAAACAACGTCCAGTGTAATCCCCTGATTTTCAAAAATTGATAATTTGGAATTTTTTTCCAATTTACTGTAATTTTTTGATATTTTTCTGGAATTAAAATCAAAGTATTTGGTAATTAAAGGATTTTAATGTTATTAAATAATATTAAAATATTATAAAAATAATATTTTATGGTGTAAAATGAAAAACTAGACTTAGAATAATTTTTCGGGAATTTATTGGACCCCGAAAGCATTTTTAAAGCCCTAAAAACTATTTTAAAATTAAACCCTAATTAAACCCGATTTATTTGAAATAAACCAAACCGAACCCAACCCACTGTTGAACCGAACCCAACCCAACTTAAACCTAGCGGGTCGGATCCGGGTCTAACCCGTGACCCGAAACTCGTTTCTACCCGACCCGCATTCAAACCTTAACGGATCAGGCCGGATCCGCCTGACCCGACCCGATCCTTCACTAACCCGATCCGAAAACCTTTCCCTGACCCTGGCCCTGGCGATTCCCCTCCCGCGCCGCTTCCGGCCGTTGCGCCGTAGCCGCCGGCGACCCTCCGGCTCCCTTCTCTGTAACCGTCGCGACCGCCCCACCTTCTTCCCCCTCACCGGTCGTCGCACCGCTGTAGCGCCCCGTTCTCCCGATGCGGAGAGCGCGGCTAAGAAACACAAGACGGTATCGTTCGATCGGGATAGATTGAATTAAGAACTTGTCCTCGTTATGGATTTGTTTCTTCGGAATCGATTCCCATATTCAGTGGACTGCGCCCCCGGGATCGGCTTAGCGGCAGAGTCAGGAGGGACCTCTCCGCTGCTATCTTTTATTGCCTCGGTTTTCGATGTCGCTTGTTGCTTTCGTGCTTTGAGTTGATTTTGGGATTTGCTTGTTTTCCTTGAACGGTTTCGATGGTTTACATTGTTTTCGTTCATTGAACTGCACTTCAATTCCGAGAATGGAAAGAGAGGAAGAAGTATTAATCGAGCTGTTCGTGTGCAGGTGAACGAGCAGTAGGCGGCTTGCGAACGGAGTCGTGAAGCGCCTCTTTCCTTCTTCTTTCCAAAATCTAAGTGAGTGGCTACCAACCCGATTAGCTAGCCCTGCTTCCAGCTTCATTCCTTTGCCCCGATCAAACGATACCAAGTAATAATAAAAGAAACCAAGATAAAAGAGAATAGACTTGGTTATATGCTTGTCACGAACGAATACTTAAATTCATGCTTGTTCGCTTGGAAATAATCATAAAATGTTGCTTGTCTTATGCAAATACATATTTCATACTCGTGTTGCCTGAAGTGCATGAATGCTTAACAATTATGGATATGTCGTGTGCTCGTGTTGCCTCGAAGGCGTAACTGATTGTTTAAGTAACGTATTGTTCGATCATGGACAACTTGTGCACAAGGGTAAGTTCTGCGGACGGTCGCTGGGGCACTGGCACCGTTCCGGTCCGGGCGGAACTCGTGTGTAGTCATCGTGTGCTGGAGGGGATAGCTTGCAATGTATCGTGTGCTTGTCGTGTTCTGGTTGCATGCTATCCCTGTCCTTGACTATGTCCGTTATGGCACCACGCCAGTGATCATCGTGTATATTTAAACCTGTTGCATACTAACTTGTGTCTTCGTTTCAGGGAAGGCATGGTAAGTATTGTGCAGGTCATTCAGACGGGCAGGTAAAAATCCACCGAACGGTGGCTAGTTCATTTCAGTAAATTCAATATGCTGCTTAACTGTAAATGAACTAAGGCAAGATAGAAACTCACAAATATGCATGCTTCACTAAACAACGTGTTGATTGGTATAGTCAGGCTAGCTCGCCTTCACCAGCATGTTTCGATATGCTGACCCTCGTTGAAACAGGTTCTCCGCACTAAGGCGAACCGAGCGAGGAGCCGAAGTCGTCTTCCCGATCCAGTCCAGCTGTTAGCGCATCTTCACCGCGCCTCAAAGCCTTTTGAAGTCCGAAGCTGCAACTCTTCATACACAAATGCAGCTCCGTGGCAAAGCGATCCTCCAGCCTGGAGGTCCTTATCGTTTTGAGTTTATAAAAGGATGTAATGTACAGGACTGCTATCTCATTTTGAGTCAACCCTTTTGTAAGCCGTTCGGCATATTAGCTGACTCGTTCAGGAGTTTGTAATAGATGTTCATTATCAATAAAGAGAACTTTTCTATGTTTCAAATCTGTGTTTCAATTTATCTGCGTACTCTGAATATGTGCTTGCTATGTAAATCATTAAAGCCTTGTGCGGGCGCAACTCCAGGCCCGCACGGCGGTCACGACTCGGGGGACGCCTCGGGGCGTGACAACCGCCTCCCTCTCGACCGCCTATAAAACCCTCTACTTTCCATCGTCTTCTCCCTCCGCCTCGCCGGCCTCTACCAGACCCCACTCCCCTCCTCCGGCCGACTGTGCAATCCCCGACTCCTCCGCAGAGCCGCCTCGCCGTCGCCTTCATCCCCTCCGACGAACCCTCGAGCAGCAGCTCCTCTCACCGCCCGGACACCCGCAGCCCCCGAACGCCTCCGCCCAGCCCCGCAGAGCCCGAGCCTGGCAGTTCAGCCCGCCGCCCTAACCCGCCTCGGTCTCCCCCGCCCTCGCAGCCGCCTACTCCGCCTGAACCCGGCCCTGCCTCCGCTGGCCTCGCCGTCACCCGACTCCTCCGCCTCCCGCAGAACCCGCAGCCGCCCTCTCCTCCTCCTGCAGCTCCGGCCAGCAGCTTTCCCCTCCGGCCAGAGCCCGACTCCAGCAGCCCTAACCCCCTTTCTTCTCCGGTCACTCATTTTCTCCGTAGTGCCTCCTCTCCGACGAGCCAGCCGCCTCCGGTGAAGCTCCGGCCAGCCGCCAGCATCCTCCCTCCTCCGGTGAAGCCCCGGCCAGTCCGATAGTCCCCGACGAGTGGCAGAGCCCAAACCCTAACCCTAACCTAGGCGGACACACGACTCGGACACGACTCAGACACGGGAATCTCGATTTCACGGAGCCCTGTTCAGGTAACCCGATCTCTCTCCTCGCTGCCCCGATTTCTGTTTCGTCAATTGTGACGCGAACCCTGCGTGACCCTCTCGGTGCCCGTGCAACCCGCTCGGTGCATCGCGTCCTGTGGTGATCGCGAACCGCGATCCAAAAATAGGAAAATCAACGTCCTGTTTCACCCCGGAATCGAGTACGCCCCGCCAAACGGGACGACTTGGTCGCGTGCGGTCTTCACCGATACGTGCACGTCGTTGATACGGACGTGCGGGATTTCGCAGAAGTTGATTTGGATGTGCGTGCACACCAGAATCAACGCGTATCCGTCGACAACGTCCCATATCCGACCTTTTTGGATCTCGCTGTAACTTAGTGTACACACGTCGGATCGAGACGAAACTTGCGTCATCGGACTCGTAGCAATACGTTGGTCCTGTGACCCAGGTTTGGTCCGATTCTGAGAACGTTGGCAAAATCGAGTATCGTGGCCCCACAGGCTCCACTTGACGGACGATTTTGTGATCGGCTCATCGGAATCCAATTCTGGAAGTTCCATTGGGTTCGTATCATCGTTCCTGACCTGTTGACACTAAATTTGACAGATTTGGAGACCTTTGGACCTGACACATTTTTCGGTGCAAAGTGGCCCACATGTGGACCCCGTCTTGACCTGAAACTGTCATTTTTGTCCCTGTGTCCAAATTGGACTCAAGGACAGGCATTTCTAGCTATTTAATATTTTTTGGATCTGATGGTGATGTTTATTTCAGCAATTGGAGCAGTACCTGCAGAACCTACGGAAGTCAGAGCTACAGTTGGAGCTGGAACCCCATGCAAGTGTACCTTGCCAATCTCTGCAGTTTTTGCTATTTATTTCCTTGACATATATACTTGTTGTACATGTTTCAACCTAGGACCAAGTGACTTACTTAGCGTCCGATTAATAGTCGGATGCCAACCCCGTACGCGGAGTTGTATAACGTCACATAGAGATGGATATCGTGACCCTTTGCATTCTCGTACTTGCATTATCAAGTACGTTATACCCAGGACACTTGATACTATACATTTGACAGAATCTTCCTGAAATATTTATGGTGATTCTGTGTAGGATACATGATGGACATAGACATTATATTAGTTCTTATTATGACTTGCTGCATTAGTTTTGATCTTGCGTGTCATGGACATGAGACGTGTGATACATTGGGTGGGGAGCGACACAGGCTACAGGCTGATCATATATATATATAACCCATATTATTGCGGTGCTCAAGACTCTAAACCTGAGCTTGGCCCACTACGTGTTATCACTGCTAACGGCTCCCCGACACAGAGCTTATAGTGGTTTCAGCCTGAGTTTTTAGTGATACTCTCAACTTGCATATCACTTAGCTGGTTATCTAGTTCACCCTGTTATTTCATTTATTGCTGCACTGCATTTATTTTGGCTTGTATTATCTGTACCTTGCTATGTCCCCTGAGGACCTGGATCCGGATTATGTCCCCAGGTTTAGCAGAGGAGATCCACTCTGAGGTTTACAGGACAGGTGCTTTAGCAGGAGCAGAAGCAGGTTTAGGAGCAGGCTCTGGAGCAGAACCAGGAACCGAGGACTAGGTGATTGCCATGGATTTTCTTGAGTATATGTTCTTCCATACTCAGTTTGTGTTGATATTTACTTTCTGGTTTAATGAACAATTGTATCAGACTTGATTATCGGGTTATTCCCCGATTTAATTACTTGTGACTTGATGTTGATGTTTTATTTCCTTTTGTTGACTTGTTATATATTCATTCTGTGGATGAGATTAGTAGACTCTGATAGTTGTATTACAGCTTAAGTATGCCCCGATGGATCCATTAAATTGGATTTGTCCATCGGTGCGAGCTGCTGGCCATTGCCACGTGGCTAGTCCCTCGATATTTTGGGACTGGGGCGTGACACACAGCGCCGGTGCGAACTGGGATACTACGGCTCTAGGGAGAGGGCATGGTTTATGGACTCCCGCATGGTATGGTACTGAGAAACGACGACGTGGGCACGAATAGAAGGTCGCAGTCCTATCTCAAATATTCCTGCTCGACTTTCAACATCACAGAGATGAGACTTAGTAAATTTTATAAGCCTGTTGAATTCTGAGACGTACTGTAGCACTATCATGTTTTCTTGTTGCAGATATGTGAATTCGTCTTCTTTCTCGCGACGGACGGCGGGTGGAAGATACTCCTCTTCGAAGGCTTTACGGAACATGGACCATGAGATAGTCATATTGTTATCTTCACTCAGCATAGCTTATTTATGCACATCCCACCAATCGTGTGCGTTTAAACGGAGCTGAAGCTGAGCGCAAGCAACTCTCTTTGTTTCATCCATGCGAAGCACTTCAAAGTGGTCCTCTAACTCAACCAGCCAATCCAACACCATGGAGGGGTCCTCATTCCCCTTAAAGGTAGCATGAAACATCTTTTTTAACTCTGATATTTGCAGGATGAAACCCTTTTCGTCTGAGGGGGGAGGTTCCTGAGAGCCCTGGAGTCCCGCGGTATCGGCTACAATTGGCACTGTGGCGGCGGCCGCTGATGCAGAATGGTTGCTGGCGACGAGCGTCATCACAATCGTTTGCAAGGTATCTATTTGCTTCTGCTGTACTTCGGCATGAGTCCGCTGTGCCATAAATTGAGCCTCAATCTGGGACTCAAATTGGCTCTGATGTAATTCGGCATGTATCTGCTGTATTTCCATCAAATGCATCATCCGCTCGAACGGATCGACAGAGGGTGCGACAACTGGACTTCCCGAGATGCCCGATGTGTCAGAACTGCTCCCTTGCACTTGCATCCGGCTCTGAGGCCGTTCCTTCAAAGAAAAGTAACTTGCATCAGTCTCAAAACATATTATGGACTCACTGTATAGAACGCATCTTATTTTGGCCAAGCGAATTCAAGAGTTCAAGTGGGAGGGACATGGTCATTTCGAGAAACTCTTATGACACGAAGGTCAAAGGATCTGAAGCCATGCTCTGATACCAATATGTCATGTCTCGATTTTTGCTAAATCGATAATCGTCCCCCGGGCGTGATGTCGTGCACGCGTAAGGTACGCATGCACAAGGCCTAGGCATAATGATATACTTTAGAACACTTGCAACAGAGTACGCAATTAAGATATCGCACAATGAGATATAAAAAAGTTCTCTTTTATTGATAATGAACATATGATTACAGATTCTTGACCCAAAAGTAATAAAGATGCCGCATGGGCTTACAACTTGGACGCAAAATGAGATATCCGATTAATACATTACATCCTTTACTAATATTTCAAAAGCACAAAACACCTTGGGTGTGAGTTAGCACCATCGCCTAGGAGCTTCAAAAAGGAAAGTGCGAGCTCATTTCTTGAAGATGTACTTAGGCTCCAAAAGTTACAACACGAACACGTCTGATCAGGGAGGGGTTGGAGAAAGCTTCAGCTCCTCGCCGCGTCGGCTCGGCTCGGGGAACCTGCTGCAACGAGGGTCAGTACTTCAAAAAGTACCGGTGAGGGCGAGCTAACCCAACATACCAAATTGACATCGTATTCATGTGAACATGCAACATTATTATTATGTGATCTTTCTATATTTTCTTAGTTCAATTCTTTATATACGATAGAATGGAATGACATAACAAAATATGCCACCGTTCGGTGACTTCACCTGTACAGTCTGAACCACATGTACAAAACTTACCATGAACTTCCCTGCCACGAAGACATAGTTAGTCTACAAAGTTTAAATATACATAAAGATCACTGTCTTGACTAGCCGTCATGAACCATAATCTGGGTAGACGACGATGCTTGCAGCGTAGGTAGCGAGCCCCGCTATAAACTTCTGCCTCACCCGTGCTAAGTTGCTAGCACGACTAACTGATGTTCCGCCCAGGACGAATCGGCCCTGGTGCCCCGGCGACCGTTCGCAGGAACCAAGACCCTTGTGCACAAGTTATCCATGACCATTGACGATCTGAACACTAAGTTAACATACGAAGTATTTCACATCAATATGAACGGAACTACTTTAGCACAGTGCGATGGCATAGTCTACTGGCTGATGTGATCAATTCATAAGTTATGTACTATCCATTGAGCAGTTATAGATGAATAAATTCTAACTACAACTGAACACAAAATAGCTATATGTATAACGAACATGCACGCATCAATGTGATCGTTGAGAATTTTATGTGACAAGTATTATAACTGTTTCAAGTATACTTCTTCTTTATGCTGACTCAATTTTATTCATTTGGTATCGTTGATCGGAATGCACAAATGAGTCAATTTATTAGGAATGAAGACTTGGAAGAAGGGCACAAATCGGGAGTAAAGCCACTCACAAGTTGGTGAACTAGGAAAGAAAATAGGAGATCTTCAAGACTCCGCTTGCGCGTCGCATCGCCTACACGATCACCTGCACGCACCAATAGATGATCAATATCTCTTGCTTTGGTCTCCAAGGGTTCGATACAAAATGCAAAATCCTAAGAATGAAGGCAATAAAATTCATCGAAACCGTTCAAGAAAACGCATGCACAAAACCAACACAAAAGCAACCAAGTTGCATCGAAAACGGGCAAGAAAACCAACGCAACAGAAAGGCCCCTCTCGACTCTGCCGCCGAGTCCTTCCTTGAGGCACGATCCGTTGAATGTGGGACCTGATTATGAAAAAACAAATCCATAACAAGGAAATAATCTTGATTCAATCTGTCCCGATCGAACGATACCGAGTATTTCTTAGCCGCGCTCCCCGAATAGGGGGAAGCGGGGCACTACATCTTAACCAACTAACAAAAGGTTTCGTCCTCTAAACTTAGGATTAGAACCTACCCCTAGGAAATAATGAGAGAAATTTTTTTCTCATGTCTGATTCGAGTTCCCAAGTCAATTCCTCGACCGAGTGGTTCCACCAAAGAACGCGCACTAGCGAGACTGCCCGATTCCGTAACTGCTTCTCTTTACGATCTAAGATCTGAACGGGTTCTACGACATACGATAAGTCTGCCTACAGATCCAGCTTACCGAAGTCTACCACGTGGTTTGGGTCATGCATATACTTTCTAAGCTGTGACACATAAAAAATATCATACACTTCTGACAGGGTTGGTGGCAATACAATTTGATAGGCAACTGAAGTGACTCGTTTGAGAACTTTGAACGGGCCAATGAATCTCGGACTTAACTTTCCTTTTACTCCGAATCGCATGACTCCTCGCATGGGCGAGACCTTCAAAAACACATGGTCTCCTTCATAGAACTCAAAGGGTCGACAATGAATATCGACGTAGCTCTTCTGCCGGCTTTGTTCCACTTTTAGTCGCTCTCGGATCAACTAAACCTTTTGGACTGTTTGTTCAACTAGTTATGGCCCAAGGATTTGACGCTCCCCAACTTCATCCCAGCAGATCGATGACCTACACTTTCGCCCATACAGAGCCTCGTACAGAGCCATTTGGATGCTGGACTGATAACTGTTGTTGTATGCAAATTCGGCCAACGGTAGGTGGACGTCCCAACTTGACTTCGAATCGATTACGCAGAGACGCATTATGTCTTCTAGTACCTAATTCACCCGTTCTATTTGGCTATCGGTTTGTGGATGGTAGGCTGAGCTGAACTTCAACTTGGTCCCCATCGCTGACTGAAGGCTCTCCAAGAAACGTGATAGGAATTGTCCGTCCCGATATGATACTATGGAAACTGGCACTCCATGCAGCCGAACTATCTCATCAAGGTAGGTCTGGGCAAGGCGATCGATGCTCCAAGTAGCTTTATTGGCAATGAAGTGCGCTGACTTGGTCAACCAGTCAACGATGACCCATATTGCGTCGTTCTTCCGTTGCATCCTTGGCAGGCCAACGACGAAGTCCATGCTTATGTGCTCCCACTTCCATTTCGGGATTACAAGATTATGTATTTCTCCGCCCGGTCTCTGATGTTCTGCTTTCACCCTCTGACAGGTTATGCATTGCGACACGGAAAGCGCCATATCCTTCTTCGTTCTGAGCCACTAGAAAATAGTGCGAAGGTCTCTATACATCTTCGTGCTTCCAGAATGGACCGTATAGGCTGCATAGTAAGCTTCCACAAGGATCTCCTTTCTGAGTTCTGAGTCGTTGGGGACGCATAGGCTTCCCTTAACTCGCAACACTCTATTCTCATCTACTGCAAAGTCCCTCTTCTTCCCCGCTAGAATCTGCTCGCGCATTTTTCTTAGGTATGGGTCGTCCCTCTGAGTAGATGTGACCCTCTCTAACATGTTGGGTACGAATCGCATCTGAGCAACCCGCGCACAACGATATCGAATTCGGAGTTCAATGCCCAATTCCTCTAAGTCCCTCTGTAACCTGCGATCAACGGACAAGGATCCCGCAAACACTCGACTCAACTCATCTGCTACAACATTTTTTTTGCCAGGTGTGTAGTCAATCTTCAAGTTATAGTCTTTTATTAATTCTAGCCAACGCCACTGTCGTAGATTGAGGTCCGTTTGGGTGAATAGGTACTTCAAACTTTTATGATCGGTGTAAATTCGGCAAACCACTCCATAGAGGTAGTGTTGCCACAATTTTAGCCCGAACACAATTGACGCTAGCTCCAGTTCATGCATAGGATAATTCTTCTCATGCTTTTTCAATTGCCTGGATGCGTAGGTTATCACCCTATCATGCTGCATGAGTACACACCCTAAGCCTTGCCATGACGCGTCGCTGAATATTTGGAATCTCGAGGTCTCGTCTGGTAGTGCAAGTAATGGGACAGAGGTGAGGCGATGCTTTAACTCTTCAAACGAGGCTTCACGGTCGGTGGACCACTCAAATACGACTCCCTTCTGTGTGAGGCGAGTCAGAGGTGATGCTAATTTGGAAAAATCCTTCACGAAACGCCGGTAGTAGCCCGTTAGCCCGAGGAAGCTTCGAATCTCACTGACGGATGCAAGCTGCTTCCACTCGATGATGGCTTCAACTTTATTTGGATCGACTGAAATACCTCCCGCAGAAATGATGTGCCTGAGGAAAGATACACTGCTCAGCTAGAATTCACACTTATTCAGCTTCGCATATAGCTTGTTGTCCCGAAGAGTTTGTAGCATGGTCCGCAAGTGCTGCATGTTCCTCTCTATTCTTCGAGTACACCAAGATATCATCAATGAACACTACTACAAACTTGTCGAGATATGGCCGGAACACACGATTTATTAAGTCCATAAAGGCGGCAGGGGCATTGGTCAATCCAAATGGCATTACCAAAAATTTATAGTGGGCGTAGCGAGTGCGAAAGGCTGATTTTGACACATCGTCCGGTTTAATCTTGAGCTGATGGTAACCCGAGCGAAGATCGATTTTCGAGAATACCGTTGTACCTTGTAGTTGATCGAAGATGTCATCGATCTTGGGAAGGGGATACTTGTTTCGAACAGTGGCCTTATTCAATTCACGATAGTCGATGTAAAGCCACAACGAGCCATTCTTCTTCTTTACAAACAATACAGGCGCACCATACGGAGGCACGCTGGGACGAATATATCCATGATCTAGCAATTCTTACAACTGAACATTTCACTCTTTTAGTTCTGTCGGGGCCATTCGGTACAGAGCCTTGGAAATTGGTCGAATCTCTAGAAACGTATCAATAGTGAACTCTATCTCTCGGTCGGGCGGCATGCCGGACAACTCGTCTGGAAACACATCAGAAAAATCTGCCACAACGAAAATAGACTCAACGTTTTGTGCAATCTCGCTGCGTGTCTCGAACGGACGCCAAGTACCCATCACAACCGGAATGTATCATCCGTCGAGCAGACATTGCAGAGATCATCATGCAGGCATTCGGCGCTCTCGACTGTGGACTACATGCATAGCAAAATTCGATCTCGCCAGGTAGACGAAACACGACTTTCTTTTTCGCACAATCAATGGTAGCTGAGCAAGCGCCGAGCCAATCCATTCCCAGAATGATGTCGTAGTCCCTGATGTCTAAGACTATCGCATCAAGTGATAATTTTTTTCCTCCGATACAAATGTTACCTTCACGACAAACTATGTGAGCCGGCAAATCTACGCTCGATGGAGTACGGACGCTAAGGTTTAGGCCTAGCGGTGTTATAGGAAATATGTTCTCGGCGGCAAAATTTGCCGCAATGAAACTATGTATGGCACCAGAATCAAACAATACTCGAGGAGGTACATTATTGAAAAGTAATATACCTGACACTGTCGTGTTTGATGCGAACGCCTCTTCTCGAGTCAAAGCATAGACTCGGCCCTGAGCGTTCTGCGGTGTCGTCTGGTTCGCTCGAGGTGCTTGACCCTAATTCTGAAACGGACGATGCTGCTGTGCACGACGCGGAGGAGGATCGTTGGGGCGATCCCGATAATCGCGAGCAACGTGGCCAAACTTACCACAAACGAAATATTCTTCTTTTCGAATAGGACATTCGTTAATGTTGTGTCCTGGCTTGTGGCAGTATGCAACAATTAAGTGACAAATAAATTCTAATTTTTTTAATATTTTAGATGGTACAATACTAGTGTTTTTGTGTCCTTTAAAGTATACCAAAAGTTTAGCCCTCTCTAATTTTAGAGACTAGCTCCGTCGGTACATATTTGTTTAATGGCAACATGATAATATGTTTACTCTCTTGGTGTCAGTATAATAACAAGATAATATGTTTGATCTCTTGATTGATCATAAAATTTAGTTACACATCTAATAGAATATAAAAGGGATTTTTTGACTTTAGTCCCACTTAATAAGTGGTATTTAGACTTACATCCCACTTTTTAATTTTATTAGACTTTAATTCCACTTTTGTCACGAAAAATATTTATTTTATCACGAAAAACTGTCGTCAAATATTTTTTGTGACTTTTTTTTGACAAAAGTGGGACTAAAGTCTAATAAAATTAAAAAGTGGAATATAAGTCTAAATATCACTTATTAAGTGGGACTAAAGTCAAAAAATTTTAATATAAAAATATAAAATAATGTAAAATGAAATTGATCCAAAATTTACATGTGAATTCTTTTACAGGTGTCTCATGGAGTGGTACGTCTCGGTCTCGCTGAAATATTATGTATGGTGGATTCTACTAGCTTCTGCCAACATCTTTCTACACTAATAATAGCAATCACGAATAGGTCAGTGGTGACGTCATCCCTACAGCAAGCATGTCTTTCTTCTGCCTATAAATAGAACGGTTTTGCATTCAATCGCCATTAGCAACCAGAGTCCCACTCTCCTCTCTCTCTCTAAAAACAATACCTTATCCCTCTACAAATGGGGACGGTGGCGGAAAACGGGACGAAGGCGGCGGCGTCGCCGGAGATGGAGCACCCGCGGAAGGCATTCGGCCTGGCGGCGAGGAACAGCTCCGGCGAGCTCACCCCATTCCACTTCTCCAGGAGGTACTACTTACCTTTATTTACCGATCTGACATTTTCCCGCCATTTCCAAAGTTAGAAACCTAGCTTCTCTTCTTCTTCTTCTTCTTCTTCTTCTCCTTGAGGAAGTGAAGGATCTTCTGTTTCCCGCCATTTCCTTTGCGAGAGGAAGGAAACCCCTCGAAAATTTCGCAGAAAGACCCTCTTCCTCCTCGCGTGGGGTGGCGTACGGATTTGTTATTTTTCCGCCATTTTCTCTTTTGATCCGGTCTTCAAACCCTATTTTCTTGTTCCACTTCCCGTAATGGAGTGCATTCGGGCGTGTAACTGCTCAGAATAATGACAAATGGAAAAGAAAACCTGCTTTGTTTTTCCTCTTCTTAATAATATTTTATTATTAACGTATAATTTCTCCTTTATTTTTAGCTTATTTTTGTTAAAAGTTATAATTCTTCTCTCTCTCTCTCTCTCTCTCTCTCTCTCTCTCTCGGACTCGATTTTCGAGCGAGTAACAGTTTATGATTTATTTTTATGTTTTTTTACGGTCTCTTTAAATTCTACTAGTGAATTCATGCGTTTACACGTGGAAAAAAATTTACACTTAAAAAAATCATGATATTGTTAAAAAAATCAGATAAAAAAATTAAATTATTTTAAATATGATTTAAATATGTTTTTATTATTATAATTTGTTATAGATATGTTTTTTATAATTTTAAATATATATCTAGTTAAATAATATCATATATTTAGTTTAAATATAATTTTAAGGCTAAATTGTAACTTGATATAGTCAACTATCCTAGTTTTAATATTAAATATATGTATTTAGTTAGGTCGGACATCTCAAATGTTGTTTTAAAGATTTATTATATGTTTAGTTAGAGTGAGATATGACGACTAATTTTTTTTTCAAGTTGTATTATAATAGTAGAGAATACATGCTTTTAAACTGTATAAATTTCAATATGTTGGAAGGATCTATTTTTGTGGACTGTAATGATGGAGGGGTAACATACTGTTAATGTTTTTTTTTTTTGTTTGAAGGTAGAAATGAAATTTCATTCAATGAAACATACCTCCTTAATAGAAACCAATTACAACAGGTGTCCACATCAAATTTTCTATGTTGTTAGTTAGCTCCTGTTACCTAATTTGGTGATTTATAGACAAAAGTAGTTGGAAAAAAAAAATTAAAGTTAGAATTTACGAAAATTTTCGTCCAGAGCATCCAAATTTATATAAATTTCATCGATGTTTAAGCAGTCCATAAAATCGAACCTTAGATAATATTATATTGTTAAATAATTAATTAAAATTTATTAATTTATTAATTATGTAATAATATACGTACAGTTTAGAGCCTCCTTATAAAGAGGCAGGTAGAGATATTAAAATTGTTTATTACTGGAAATTAATTGTTGGAAGGAATGGACCGATTTTCCTGTACCACATAATTGGAATCTCAGGTTAAGCCGTCAATCTCGATCTGAATCGACATCAACCAAACCCGAAATTTCAGCCCATTATTTCCTACAGGGACAAGAACCAAGCCAAAATACCTACAAGTTCCGGATAGCCAAACGAACTCTGTGGTCATCCATGGCACCTTTTCATTTGGAAAATGGTGCATTTGGAAAACGGAGACACGGTTTTGTCAGGAATATATGGATTCGAAATCATATTTCTCTTCATTTTTAAGCTTTTCTTTTGCTAATGTTTAATTCCTTCTTTGTTTTGTTCGCTGGGATTTTATTGCTTTGGAATAAATAGGTCAGTACAAGTGTAAGGATGTCCACCTGTGAATTTCTATGGAAGTCACTCTCCAACCTTTACTTTCTTTTGGATTTTTGTGCTGAGTTTTTACTTTTTAGTTTTTACCGTCTCTTTAAATTCCATTATATATTTTTAAAGGAATTGTATAAATTTTAATTTGTTCGTAGTATTTATGTGGCCTATGATGGACACTGGCAGGGGAGTATTCTTAAAAAAGAGTATCGTCACTGATAGTGACAGTAGTTAGAAAGCAATTTCTCTGTTGTTAGGTTCCGTTGTCTAATTTAGGTGATTTATATAAGCATTGTAAATTTGTTTATTAAGTGTCACTTGTAAATTTGTTTATTGAGTGTCACTTAGCCATCGCTTCTGGGAAACTATTGGATGTAAGGGACCAAAACACCTTTCCCACATAACTGGAATTTCAGTCTGGGTTGCAATCTTGACTTGAGTCAACATCAACCAGACTCGGAGTTTCAGCCCCCTATTCCCAACAGGGACAAGAAAGGCTCTATGGACTTGTTTTCCCGAGTTCCTTTATCTATAACCAAGCAAAATACCTACTGCAAGTTTAACCAAACAGGTTCTCGACATCTACAATTGTCATGTTGGTGGTCATCCATGACCCCGTCGCATATGGAAAACAGAAGCACAGTATTGATACAAGTCCTAGTTTCTGTAGGTCACAGATGGTCAGACTCCTTATAATGAATCTTTAGTAACCCATAGAAATTGTGAAATGCATCAAAATTCTTAAGAAGTAGTATATCTATTTATTTCTGTTTAATGGGCTGACCACAGTCACATGGGTGGAGAAGTAGACTATAAAGGTGGACAGGCTATTAACTAGCAAGCATCGTTGCCTGACCTCTTTTGGACCAATGTTATTGCAACTATTGAAATTTTACTCCTTTACCTTCACAATGTTATTTTTTCTCGAGGAATTTTTACCTTCATTTCAATGTTTTATTAGATAAAATTCCATCTCTTGAACTAATCTATACTAGTTTATCTATATCTAGACTACTATCTAATAGGAAAACTTTAGGCTTCACCGTGAAATTTTTTATTCCAAAAATATCCTTACAATTATTTACTAATTATATTGTTCATTAAATTTAACATGGACAATTAGTTAATTATGTATAATTTTTTTTAAATGAGGCTTTTATTTGTTCTTCCCACATAGTGACGTACAACTACTTGTAGATTATAGACAGGATTATGTGCAAGTGCAACTCTTATCTCTACGCATTGAATATCAAATAATTCACTGCCTTGTTGGTCTGCCCACTATTAAATCTGGTGGGGAGTGGGTCCCAACTGTCCCACTGGCTTGCTTTTCTAGTTTGCAGATGGTAGTTAAACTATTTAGTGCAACATTCAATACCAGGCTTGCTTTTCTAGGTGAACCTCACATTTGTATCAGTCTTTCAGGAGAAACTGGTGGATAACTAGTATGAAAATTGAATGTACCCATGTGACTTTATATGTAATCTATTATGAGTATTGACAGTTAGCCATGTTTGGTTCTCGGAATCATGCTCCTGGAAATGAAAACTCATTACTTTTCTATGTTTGGGTGCATGGACGAAGGAAAATGATTCTCAAAGAAGTAAAATAGGCGGAAAATGGTTCCTCTCACCCAATCACGGATTTACTTTCTCCCCAACTAAGGATTCACTTTTCCTCTCAATTTTTTTGTTCTTTCCAAACATTAGAAAGAAAAATTGATAGGAAGAGTAATTTTCGAAAGGAAAGAAAATACCAAGTAATTAATTTTCATTCCTTTCCTTTCCTCGAACCAAACGACTAGAATTAGTAGAATACGATCTACTTGCTAGCTACTAGCAATGTTTTTTGTTTATTAAGAATGTTAGAATCCCTATTTTTCATATGGTGACTGAAAAAAGTAACTATCGTAAATTCAAGAGAACAGTTGACCTACTTAATCTAAGTGCTTTTTATCCTCTTTGATCAAGCTGCCTTCCCTTTTAACCGGCTGGTTATTCTAGTAATATAAATAAAGAGGTTGAGAGGATAAGTACACTAATAATGAAACAATTAACCCTCAGTTTACTGTTATGAATTGCAGGAACAATGGAGATGATGATGTGACCTTAAAGATACACTACTGCGGGATCTGCCACTCAGACCTTCACAGCGTGAAGAACGAATGGGGAAATGCTACCTACCCAATGGTCCCTGGGTAGGTAATTCTAGAATGCGAGAACCTATTAAATCCAAGGAGTAGTGTAATTATGCCACAAATTTCATCTTTTAGTAGATGTCAATATTTGACCCTATGGCCTGGACCACTTGGTTGCCAACCTTTGGTACAGAGCTTATGGATTTATTTGAGTGATTGAACTTATTATGTTCTGGATTCCAAAACTTAGATTCTATTGTTTTTCTACAAGTTAGATTAATTATCTTACCAGGTTAAGTGACTGACCTTTATTCTGCAAAAAAGGAAAAAGTGCATGGATGTCACACACGGTCACGCATCTTGTGGTGTTTCATTCAGATAGAATCCCCCCAAAAATGTTGTATTATTGTGTTTGATAGTCTGATGCATATTTAACCAGATTACCTCTAGTGGCAAAATTCAACCCATCACCATATGTTATTACAACCAACCATAAACTTATGTACCACACTTGTATGTTTGCTCTCCAGGCATGAAATTGTAGGAATTGTTACTGAAGTTGGGAAGAACATAACCAAATTCAAAGTTGGAGACAAGGTTGGAGTTGGCTGCATGGTTGGCTCCTGCTGCTCTTGTGGCAGCTGTGAGCAGAACCTCGAGAACTACTGTCCCAAGATGATTCTCACCTACGGGTCCTTGAATACTGATGGCACAAAGACTTATGGAGGCTATTCTGATATGATAGTTGTCAATGAGCGCTTTGTGGTGTTGTACCCTGAGAATTTGCCAATGGACAAAGGTGCACCATTGCTCTGTGCTGGGATCACTGTGTATAGTCCCATGAAGCAGTTTGGACTTAATGAACCCGGAAAGCACCTTGGGGTTGTTGGTCTTGGTGGACTTGGGCATGTAGCAGTTAAGTTCGGTAAAGCCTTTGGGATGAAGGTGACAGTGATCAGCTCGTCTCCAAAGAAGGAAAAGGAGGCCATTGAAAAGTTAGGGGCTGATGCCTTTCTTGTCAGCAGTGACCCTAAACAAATGCAGGTAAGCATGCTGTCGATCTATCTAACTCTTGTTATATTCATAAAGAAAGTAATTTGGTTGATTGCTTTTGCATCATTTGTAGAGATTCAACAAAATTAGTCATAAGCTTGACATGAATTGACAAAAGTTTTAGACTACACTATGCATGCACATATTTACGTGAAAAGAGCTGAAAAAGGGAGCTCTGAATAGAAATATACATGGTCAGAATTTTCAGACACCATTATTTGGTTGAAGTACTTGTTTTTGGCACGAAACCATACAAAATTTAATGCCTTGCTTTCTTTTTTCTTTTCCTTTGTACAATGCTTTGTTTCCTCCTTGATTGGTTTGCTTGAAACATCAGTGACTTGAAAAAGCTAGATAAACTAAAATTTGTATCATTTTCAGCAGTCTCTGTTCCGAAAAATGAGAGTTATGACTCCTCAGCTACTTAATTGTAGCTTATTGTCAGGACTAGTTTTCAATTAATCACACCAAACCACAGTGGGATAGTATTTTTGAAGAATGGACATATAGGTGAATTCCTGATTGTGATCAACCTACTGTAGAGAATATTCATGTGAGTCGGTTATGAATATCATTTTTGTCAGCCGAAAATCTTTCGTAGTTCATTATAGAATTAGGCGAACCATAAATTTGGGATAAATACTTTGTATTTCTTCTTGTTAGATGATACATAGGACCATGATAATATTAAGTACTGGTTGTCGAGAAATTTTAAGTCTTAACATGTGTAGTGAGGCTGCCATGCATGTATTAATTCATACATCTTGTGATTTTAGGCTGCAATGGGAACCATGGATGGTATCATCAACACTGTTTCTGCAGATCATGCTCTTGCTCCTTTGATTTTTCTTCTGAAAGCCCATGGAAAGATGATTATGGTGGGAGCACCGGACAAGCCACTGGCTCTACCAGTCTTTCCTCTGATCATGGGTAAGTATCTGGACTAGTCGGACTCGGATGATTTGATTCATTCCTTGGACTATATATTTGCTATAGCGGTTTCACATTTTTTTCTCCCATCGGTTTCTGGTTAATTATTAGGTGGTAAGATTTTGGCGGGAAGCTGCATTGGAGGAATGAAAGATACGCAGGAGATGATAGACTTCGCTGGGAAGCATAATATAACTGCAGAAATCGAGCTCATTGATGCGGGTTATGTGAACACGGCCATGGAACGGCTTGCCAAGTCTGATGTCAGATACCGTTTTGTTATTGATGTGGCCAACACCTTGAAATCTGCTTAGATCATGAAAGGGATAAGTACATAGGTCGATCGATGGCTTATGACAAGCTGCTTGGTTTAGTTTCGAATAAGAACTACTCGTGGAGGGAAGTGAGGTACCTCTTGTACTCATGAAGTAGTACTGTGTTGAGTTAATCATGAGGGATGTTTGTAATATTCTGAACTTTAATTTTTCGGTTTTGATGTGTGCAGTTTATTGTGAGTACTTCAATTGTTTAATCAATCAAGTTACGTTTTGAGTAGTGATTGTACTATGAACTGGAAAAAGTTAAAATCCATCTTTGTTCATCAACTTGTCAGTTAAGATAGCTAAAGGAATACATTACCAAATATAATGTAGCTAAATGTTTCAAGTAATTTAAGTAGGAAGTTATATGAATATAGCTACATGATTGAACCATTAACTGGCTCTCGAGACAAGAGTCCGAAGTATGTATGTATGTATGTATGTATGTATGTATGCTTGTACTGTCTCAAATCCCATTTTTTAGTGGATTTTTTTATTTGTCTGCTCGTATTTGTTCGGAACTTGCTACAAGGTTAGGCATTCAAACGATCCGTATCCAGCCCACAGGTCTGCCACTGCTGTTCTTGATCTCTGTGATCTTCTGGTTCTTCCTTTCTCGATGATGCGAAATTATTTAGGTGTGCCGGACAGTGTATCCTTTTCATGTCCACCGTTAGATTTGCATGAGGATATGTCTGTAATTTAACAGTTGAGAAGTGGAAGGGTGCACGGCGCCCGCGCAGCCAAGAATTTCTCCTCGATGATGGATTACTAGTGGCCAAGTGCCAATGTGTTGTTAATTTTATTTATTCATTGTCACGTAATCAGAATAACACAATAAAAAAAAAAGTTTAGAGTTATCAGGTCTACGGAGAAGTAGTGTATGAAACACTGTCTTAAGAGATCATTCGAATTTCTCAAAACCTCTTAAGAGGTAAAAAAAATTTGCTACCGGTTTTTTTCACACAGTTTTGAGAGAAACGATCCGAACTTAACATTGCCCAGAGAAAGGAATTGAATGATTTAGAAAAAAAATGTAGAAGCAAAAAGACACGAAATTGACAGACATAATTTGGATATTTTTTTTTTCCCCCTCGGTAACAACAAACAAAAACAAAACTAGAATATATAGAGCCCAACCCAACAACAAAGGAGTTAAAAGGACATTGATTAGAATTATCGGACTAAGCCGTTGGGATGATTATAATATCGATTATAATATGTCAAAAAAAAAGACACTTTTGTTGGGTCTCAACCGGAACACAGTAGTAGAATTCGAATTGGCATTCGTCGTCCGCAGATGTGGACACGTATCCACATATGTTATACATGCTGAACAGAACAAGTCGAGCCGGGCCTGACAGCGACGGCATGTGTGTGTGGTCTACAGGACTACACAACTGAACAAGGAATAGAAAGTAATATAAACAGGTGAAGAATAAAGTTCACGAAATAAAGTTTTATGGCTTTGGTATGGATCTCCTTTTTGCAGTTGAAGAATAATGTTTTTATGGCTTTCTAATTGATGATTGATCGTCTTTATTCATGCATGAAACTATTTGCACTGCGGACATTATTAGTGTAGATATATGGATGGTCAGTGGTTGATGGATTTTTTTTTATGCCCCATGATACCTTAATTAAATTTGGATCCACCACAAGAAAAGAGAGAATCTCATAATTAATTAAGATATTTTTTAAGATTAATTATAACTAGAATATTAGGGCCATTATGTACCAAGTTACTATCGGGAAATGTTTATTCCACGAGGGACGGTCATTAGATGAAAACTGTATCCTCAATTGTGAGGATATCGGTCACGGTCAGAAATCCAAACGTTAATTTGGTTACGGACGAGTCTTTAGATAAAAATCTGATCCCGCAATTGTGAGAATAAATTGGACCCAAATGACATGCAATACAGTATGTACAAAGTTTCATACGTATCGTTAGGTATCTTAAAAAAAAAAAATTGCGAGGGTAAGTCAATCAAAAATCTAAAATGTTCATCTATCGAGGAAATGAGTTACAAACCACAACAACACATACCCATCAAATAATACTATTTTAGTTACAAGCGTATTTTTGACTTGGTTTACTTATCCTACAAGTTATCTAGCGGTTAAGATTTAGATAGATACAAACTATCCTAACTAAATTAGATAAGTTATACTCTTCATAAAATAGCATAGTAAGCAAATTAGACTACTACTTTAAGTTTCATCACCATCGACAAGCAAAATTTTAATGTATCAAAATTTAGGTTTGACATGCTACACCTTTGTATTTTGATGTCAAAAAGGTATTCGATATCATCCAAATTATAATTTGAGTTCATGTGTAAAAGTTATAGTCGTTTTAAGTTTGTTTCAATATTGTTGGGTCTTATTAACTTAAACGATTTCTACCATTTATAAGTAACAAACAATATCTATAAATCTGTAAATTTTATGGGTGTTAAGTCAACTCTATCCTAACTCTATGGAAAATATAGAATTACATATTTGGAATTAGGGTTTTTGAATTACAAGTGGCCTAATTTTGTACCGGCTCTCCTTGAACAATCATAACAAACTATTGGTCACTCCTAAAATAAGGAAACATAAGACGTAATGTGAGACTCGTCTCACTGTTCTAGTATACGTAGCCGATATATCCGTATTATACATGTATAGCTTGTTTATTATTTAATTGCTTACATCTTGCTTTATGTTATTCATGTACTGTTTAGGTTGTATTTGCAATTTTTTCTTAGTTGCATGCTTTGGACCGTTGGTCCCTTGGTTTTCTTGGTGGGTGGCTGTGATAAACCCGAGTGAGAGACATGGATTATGACTTATGGCCTACAATCAATCATTTGTCTATATAAGCAACCCCATTCTCTTTCCTCCATTTTTCTTTCCTATTCTTTTTCCTTCCTTCTTCATTTTTTCCAGCAGAGAGCAGCAGCCTAGCTTGGCCTTGACCATTGGTGACCTTGGTAGTGTTGGTATTAGGCTAGAACTTGACCGTAGGTAAGTACATCTTGCCAACTAAGTGAACCCATGGATTCAGAGCTTCTTGATAACCCGAGTTTACATTTATTTGCTAGCTTAGTTATCTGCATATCTTAGTAGCTTAGAACTTGACTCTTTGATGATTTTGTTTTCTTTGGAATGGTTTGCTCATGGAACCCCAGAACAATAAGTCAGAGAATGCGAGTTGGCCTAAAAATGTATACAAAAAGTACGCAGAGAACCCTTGTCGCATATAGCGAAGTTTCAGTGAGCGCACTTGTGTGTGTTTCACAATTTTCTTAGAAAATACGCCAAGATATGTTAAGTACTCTGGGCGCACTTCTCTACTCCTACGTACGTTTTGTACTATGACAATTCCTTCAAAAGTACGCCAATTCTACTTGGCGCACTTTTGAATGGATCTGCAAGTCATCAAGAATGTACGCCACTGCTTAAAATCCAAGTTGGCGCACTTTGCAGATATTGCAGAGTTTGCGCACTTCGGTGAACTTTTCTTACCGGCGCACTTTGTCCCTTCCGGAGAATGGCGCACTTTTCTCTATGGTGCACTATGTGACATTCTCCAGAGACAGCGCACCTTGCAGCCTTTCGTATTACTCGATGACTAAGCAAGGACTTTTGACCGTTCTCGAGAATTGTGTTCTCGACTGTCGTGTTGTCTCGACTGATGTGCCATGCCTTGAGACTTGTGTTTTATCTTTTAGTAGACTTCCCTATGCATGTTTGTTCGCAAATCTCATTGTGGGCCTAATTGATGTAAGTGTGTCAAGTTCATAGCTTATGGTACTTTCATTTGTGCGCCAATGATAGATTTGTGCGCCAAGCTCTTGGCTCACACACTTCTACCATTGTGCGCCAATGTTCTAGAGTGTGCTTTAGTATGATTTGTGTGCCATCTTTGCTCGGAGCACTTTTGTATCAAAGTGTGCCAGAACCGCCCGGATCAGTGATTTCTGCGCCAAAACTCTTTTGGCCCTTTGTGCGCCAGTGGTGGCTTTTGATCCATTGTGCGCAGATGATTTATTTTCTTGTCTGATTATGCGACAACCCTGAATTATTGATTTATGCGCATGTATGCTAGTATTCTCTTTAACATGCTTAACCCTTGATGGTTCTCTAGTTCCTTTTATCCCGATTATTTTAGTTAATTCTGGCTATTTCTTGAACATGACATTATTGATATTGATCTTGATTTCCTGCCATGATATACTGATTGTACACTATAAATAAACTCCTGAATCTCGACATTGTACTGATAATCCTGATAATGTACTGATAATCCTGATACACCGGATCCTGATAATCCTGATAGTGGTTCGACGTAGCGCACCCATGATACGAGAAAATTCCTGTAACTGTCCTGATCAAGGCTATTAATAGCACTTGTATTGCATGTCATGTATCCCCGTGGTTGATTTTGATTGTACTCTTCAACTTAATGTCATGTCTTACATTATGTCTAAGGCAGATTTTCGAGCACCACGGTCAGAAATTATTGATAATTGTTCAGGTTAATAACTAGAATAATAATCTAGAAAGCATCTAGAGAGATTTTATGGCTGCATGTAATTATGATTTTTCAGCGACACCTGATGGATTTGGAGCTCTCCGTCGTGAGGGACACACTTCCAGCACACCGACGAGTGTTGCACTACCAAAAAAGACAAGATAATGATTATACCTGATAAACCTATATTATATACCCGTTCGTTTGGATAACCCAAATTATCTGCAGGGCATATGGTTGTATGGAATCTCAAACTGCATATGCTAGTAACTATGACTGTGATAACCTTCGTTAGCTAATGATAGCAAGCCGTAGGACATGATTGGCCTTGAGTGCTTGATTTTCAGTCTAGTCTAGTCCTGTCATGATTTATTCTTAAGCACCTGAACCGGAACTGTATCATGAATATTGATTCCAGATAATATTGTCTAATTACTCCAGAACTTCTTAACTGTTATTTTATCCGTTGCACTTTTTAATTGTTCATTGTACTATTTTTTTTACTAGTTTGTCTACATGTTGGTTTTTAGTTCATAAGTTTGGCTCCCTTGTGGTACTTGTTGTTTGGGGTCCGACCACACTGGTTTTGTATGGCCAGATTTTGGAGCAGGACCGCAGGATCTCCCGTACTTTCCTCCTTAAGATGGTGAATACGAGGAGCACCCGAGGACATGAGTGGGTTTCTTATTCCTCACATACTTGATCTTGTACATTATACTTTTGAGGCGTTTAGCCACCGAGCACGTGTTCAGCTCGTGTTTTGGGACTTGACATTCTAGCTTGCAGGCTTACATGTAAAGCATATTCTAGACTATAGCTAGAGTTGATCATGTAACATTGTATTATGCTAGTTCTTCCTTTTGGTAACTAGTTTCATGATCATCTATTTATGTATAGTTTGAGACACCTTACTATTATATGTTTAGTAATCATATATCGTGTAACTTGTTGCTTGTCTGAGATTGAGACACCTAGAAATGTTTGACCCAGGAATGACTTGGATTGTAGAGTAAACCCTTACATGTCTAGAGAGCCGTGATCGTATTTCGGGGTATGGAGTACTATGGTTTACGTAGCTGGCTTTGTTTGTCTCCGTCCTCCAGTATTCTGATTCTGGGACGTGACACGTAATTAATTCTAGAAAGATAGGTGTAAGTTGTTGTTGGTGCTAAAAATGACTAAGTTTTATCCATGCGATCTTCAAAACTCTCATGAGATATTGCGCGAAAGGTAACGTGAAGCCACCCCCCACCCCTCACATGGGGGATTCCGTTGCTCGGTCAGCAGACGGGGTCGACGGGGCATCGTCCCTCGTGGGGGTGGGAGGGTGAAGCCCCTTTTAGAAAAACTTTTCGTTGAAGAGAAGGAAAACACAATCTCTTGCTGAAATGGACAAGAAGATCTATATTGGAGTTGCATTTCAGCGTGAATGGTGTCCACACTGAAGCTGCATTCCAGCATAAAAGGTGTCCACGTTCAAGCTGCATTTCAGGGTGAAGGGTGTCCACGCTGGAGATGTATTCCAGCGTGAAGGACTTCTACGTTGGAGCTGCATTCCAGCATAAAGGACATCCACGCTAGAGTTGCCTTCCCGCGTGAAGGGCTTCCACGCTGGAACTACCTTCCAACGTGGATTCATTCATGTGGGATTTAAAGCGTCATCAATACTGAATGTTACAACTTACGGGACGTCGCATCATTAGAATGTTATGGGAAATGAGGAGCCAGCCTTGATTGAAGACATCCAACACGACAGTGGGACATGTGACAGACAACCCACGCTTCACGTGTGAACGTCGATCTTCCATGCTGGAAGACGTTGAGAAGACTAATTGATGCTGGAATTATCTTCCAGCGTGAAGAACATCCACGCTGAAATAGAACGTTCAGTCTAAATTTTACAGTTTAGTCCAATTCAGCGAGAACTAAACAGTCTTAATTTTATTTTATTTTTAGAATTTGCTATAAATAACCTCTCAAGAATTGAACCAGAGTTTCTGAAGTGTTTACTCAGATTGTGCGATCTATTGCTGCATCGATAGAGTTCATCTGGAAACATTTGTGGACAGTACATACATCATCAAAAACCATGGCCATGGCCTGGAAACTCATTCCCACCAAAAGATTGAATCTTTTTAACCAACATGTAGTTAGTTATTAAGGTAGAAAAGTTGCTGAGTGAATGAAAGTTGACCTGTAACCAAAAGTCCGGCCAATGGCTAAAGCTCTGCCAGCTTCTTGTAGACTGGCAGTCTCCGAGAGGAACCTTAACCTCCCGGGTGATGGGTGGGATGGTAGACTTTTTCTCAAAAATAGGAGACACTTGGAGTTAGACAATCGAAAGAAAAAAAGCTTTCGAGGATGCAAAGATGCCTTCATGAAGGAGTCCGGACCTTTCTACTTCTACCTATCTTCTTCAAGCCCTTTACCACACCAATCTCTCTGACTATGCCAACATGAAAAGAATCCCGCACATTGAGCACAGATGATATGTGGCTACTAGGTGCGATCATCTCATGCCATAAAACTGTAACCAAAAGTCTGACCGCACAACTTTGACCATAAATAATGACTGTGGTACAGACTCAGGTACGAGTCTTGCAGACGAAAATCGGATCCTTAATTGCGATGGTACGAGAAATATGCATAATAACATGTAGTTTCTACTAATAATCTTAGGTCTCATTTGGTTGGTGGAATTATTACGTTGAAAAATAAAAATTATTTTTTTTCTATGTTTGGATGTCAAAGAAATTGAAGAAAAAAAAGTAATTCTCAATTAAAAAAAGGGGGAGAAAATGGTTTCCTCCATTTTACTTTCCTATCTTAAGGCCTTGTTTGGTTCGAGGAAAGATGCTTACAACCTTCCCCCCTCCCCCCCCCACCTCCGCTATGTGGGTCACATCCAGCCACACCTCTTCCTCCAATGAACGACTGCCACGTGACAGACAGTCACCGGGTCCTACCTCTCCTCCTTCCTTCAATGGACGGCCGTCACGTGGCGGTTGTAAGAGGGTTGTAGGCATTTTGTTGTAGTGATAGATAGCTCCTTCAAATAATAGAGTCGTCTAACATAAGAGAGGCCAATGAAAACATAATGACTAACAAAATGTTCTTCAATCTTGTTTTAGGAACAAGCAAGGAATGAACACATGCAACATAAGAAAACCAACGACGACGACAGCAATAGGAGAATGAACACATGCTACATCATAACTACTTATCTGAGGGTATATATATGGCGTTCGCAGGGTTTGTAGCTATTCTATGTGGACTACTCTACTTCCGTCCAATCTCGGAAGTAAAACTGGAGTAACTCGCTTCTTGATCAAATTGTGCAATTTCGTGATACTCGACGGAAATATGTGCATTCTAGTCTGGGCTCTACTACTCCTATTCACCACAAGTATCACAAGCACAACTATCAGGAATTGAAACATCTATAAGGGGGCTCAAAATAGAACCACGAGTATCAGACCGGCTTACGAGTGGCATACTTTCGGTCTGTAGATAAATGTTTAATTTGTTCCAGCAAATTACTTCACACTATGTTCCAAAGAAATTTGGGAGGCATACTAGTGATGTACTAGTGGGTCAGGATTTGGGGATTCCAAAAACGGTTCAGATCCAAAGATGCTGACCTTGTACCCAGAGTTTTTGAAGAGTCGCCTCGGATTGTGCGAACTGTACTCGACTGAGGATAAAAGTAGCCATCGACGAAGCTTGTTCCCAGGAGCAGTTCGTTGGCAACATAGAGTTCATCATCTATATCAATATCCGGTTCTTCCTTTCTACAACTCTATTTAACTGAGTGGCAATACAGAGCAGTAGCCTTGTTTATAATTCCATGTCACTTCTGAGTCCCTTGAGTTGTTGACCGGTCGTTTGTCGTTTTTCTTCTGCCTTGAACTTCTCAAACACTTCATCTTTCAACTTAAGGAGGTAGACGAAAGCGTACTTTGAGTAATCATCAATGAATGTGAGAAAGAACTTCATCCCAGATTTCGTGGAGAAGTTTTTGAAGTCACGGATGTCTGAGTGCACAAACTCCGGAAGATATGTGTTGTACTTCACTATTTTGAATGGTTTTCTTAAAATTCATATTTCTCTACCTATTTACCCTACATTTGGAGATAAGACATAGCTAGACATTTTATTTACTCTTTTGTAATGAACATGCCTAGTCATTTATGTCACAACTCAAGAGAATAACTAGAAATATAAATCTTATTGATACATCATTTGGAACAACAAGTTAAAGTTTAAACATCCTTTCGGTACAAAAAAGGTTTGCCGTAGTGGGCTTCATTATAGGACATCACCACCTGTCAGGCATTGATGTCTATTCTCAAACCAACATTATATACAGAAGACTACCATAGATCAAGTTCTTTATGACATCAAGAATATCCTTCACATTCTACAGTATAAACGACTTTCCCAAAGTCATCTTCAGCACCACTGTCTCGATTTTCTTCACTTTAGCTTGGCGACTTCTTAGCCATAGTTACTTTCTCAGAAGAAGATTCAAAAGTGGAAAACAACTCTTTCATAGAACACATATGGCAGGAGACACCAGTGTCTACTTGTTGTTTGGTGTCAACAAGAAACAATTCAACCTGCTCAGTCATAGAAATAAAGTTAAACCCATCTTGCTTGTGCTCCTTCTACTTTAGTTTGGATTTGTTGTCCTTCTTGAAGTGGCTTTTCTTGCCACAATTGAAGCATGTTGCATCCTTCCTGGACTTAATCTTGAAAGAACTGGACTTTCACTTTCATATTCTTGAAGTCTTTCATCTTATTGTTTAAAGTTAATTGTTTTCTGCTTACCATTCAGATCTCTAGAATGGATTGTGTTTTCCTTGGAAAACTGTTTGGACAAAGAGTCTATTTTGATCTTGTTTCCGGCTTCATTGATGAAGTGAATAAGATCATCCAACTTCACTTCTGCCTTCTTGCGTTATATGTCAGTTGTGAAGCGATCCCAATTTGGAGGGAGCTTACAGAGAATAACTTCCATTATGAACTTGTTAACTGGAGTCATCTCCTCTTCCTTTAGATTCTTCTGAAGCTTCATGATCTCCCTCACATAGGGTATCACCATTTTTTCGTCTTTAAACTTCATTTGCATAAATTTATCTACGATATATATCGTGGATGTAACGACCCATTCCGCTCAAGCGGAGAGCCAATTCAAATAGCGCTAGTGCGATGACCCGACCCGCTTTTCCTCAGCGAGAAGACTTGCTTGAGGCATATGATTTCAAACTTGGCCCTTTAGGAGTTCAGACTTAGACTTTCAAAGGCGCACTCGGAGTATCGCTTGACCGAGACGAATTATCTCTAAGGTGGGTAGCTACGATGAACCTGTCCTTGCTTAGCCTGCACACTTAAAAATATGGACGATACATGCTAGTCGCTAGGCGAATCAACTCTTGCATGCTAATAAAGAATACACCGCACCTAGCTAAGGGAATAATCTCATCTTGTGTAAGAACATAAAAATAAAACTTGACTTATAGTTAGACCCTCGCATGCTACCATAGTTTCATGCAAGTAGACTCCGCCAATGCTTCGAGTAGATCATAATAACTCTTGCTTCGAGTAGATCATAATAACTCTTCGTAGTACACTGCTTCACATGTTTACACTGCTCGTCGCATAGATTATACCGCCCGATATGCCCATGTACGGTTCCACTCCTCGCACTACCCCTTAGACCCGTACTAACGTAAAGGCTTAGATGTTCTAAAGTAGACTATACAATATGTTTCCTTATGCTTATGTTCAAACAAATGCAATGCTTGCCTGCTTACATTCTAACTTGTACTCGTTTGCCTCGTTTCAATGCTTGTCACATAATTTTATGCCGCGATCCTGTAACACTATCCATATCGTGCATGCATCTAGTTAGCCAGAAGACTATCAAATAGTCTTTATGTGCAATATGATCTGCAAGTATTCGGGACCGTTATGTCACCAAGGCAATTCCCGAAATAGGAGAATGCATCAAGTCAAGTTGAACTCTGAATGAGAATCATGTCAAGTAAAACAAGAATCAAAGCTCGTTGAGCAATACTCGTTCAAAACAAGAATCAAAAAATATTATGTTATGAATCTGGAAGACCCAAGACTTGCATGTCGCGGACAACTTGTTGAACAAGGAAGATTTTTGAATCTCGTTTCACGGACGGTCTCTGGGACACCGGGGTCGATCCGATCCCAATGGAACTCACGCAGCAGCCTTTTCATGTGCGAACATGATGGCGTCTTCGCTCAGCCGCGTCATTCTCGCTCTAAGACTGATAGTCTAACGTGCTGGACGAGATGACTTGTAGCGTCTCACGTGCTTTCGTTGCATACCATCCTCGTTCAAGACTATAAGTCGTACTTTATGGCTATGCCAACGACTAATGTTCATATAGATAAGTCAGCATCGCTTAGCAGCAATCTGCATGCGAGTCATTGCATCTAGTAATCTGGAACACCTGAACGAGTATGAGTATAAGACATCTATACATATTTGAATACTTGAACAATATGTTGCAACCCACCTGAGTATTACACAATCTGAGTAATCCGTGTAACTCGTGCCCTCGAATCAGGAACCCGCTCGTGACACACGTTTGCTTATGTGAATCCTTGATTTTATATATGTTCGTTCTCGGTTTAACTTGGTTGTCTTGGACAAGGAAAGACGAATGGTAAGTCGATAAATCTCGCCGTGTTACTCTTATATTGTACATCGCACAGCCACACGAGTGATGCTTTTCATTATGCCATAAAACTGATCCTAAGGCAAGACTAGAAAGACAACTAAATAGATGTTGCAAGGAACCTATATAACGAGTTTAGATTTGTCGAGCGGACAAGAAACCTCCCCACCAGTGCATTCATGTACTGATAACCCACCAGATTGCTTGCAGGGTATGCGAGACGGTACGGAAATCCCTTATTCCCAAATAGTCTCTCTTTCAATTACCAAAAGTGCAAAAGAACATCAATAATGAAACAGATATCCTCATCATACAAAACACAGAGAAAAAAAACAGCAAAAGTTATGAAAGAAAGCCAACTCCAAGGGAACTCTATATCTTTCAAAATCCAAAAGCTAATACATAATCATGTTCTAATTAAAAAAAAAATTACATATGACAAATATATACTTCCTTGAAATGTCTTGTATTTGAAAACTGAACGACCATAAGTCATACCCGAGAGAATATCCTTCATAGTTCCAAAAAATGATGCACCCGATATAGTAACTTGAAGATTCTCAAAAGAAATGGATGGCCACATCACCAAAAAGACCTCAATACATTAGCAGTAACACATTCAATCCGATCCACCTGTGTGGTAAGTCCTGCCTCCTTCGGGAGGATAGAACACAGAGTGGAATGATCTCCTTCTTTGATGAATTACAACTAGAATGGCATTCGTCCTGCAAGCCTGCTTTCAGATATTCTTCGATCTATTGCTGCATCGATGGAGTTCATCTGGAAACATTTGTGGACAATACATACATCATCAATAACCATGGCCAGGGAACTCATTACCACCAAAAGATTGAATTTTTTAACTACATATAGTTATTAAGGTAGCAAACTTGCTGACTGAATGAAAGCTGACCTGTAACCAAAAGTCTGGTCGCACAACTTTGACCATAAACAGATAACAAGAAATGCTACGAATTGAATCGCCACGTAAAACCCCACTCGCCCATTAAAGAAGCAATAGGGAGAATGAATAGCATGGAAGAAGAATAATGAAGAAGAAAATCAATTTAAACACAATACATACACATTTTGGCCTGGTGGTACGTTGAGAACCCTCGTGTCATTTGCAGCACAATGCTTGTCAGTTTTGTAACATTAACTAGCAGCAAGAATGACATTAAAAAAAACTAAATATAATATCTTACTTGCTGCTTGCATCACAAGATTAGTAGTAGATCCTCTTCATCAACCATATGATTGAATTAAAAAACATGATGAGATTGTATGCATGTTACATTCAGAAAAGTGAAATGGTTCTTCATATTTCAGAATATGTTATATGGTTTTTTGTGCGACACTACCAGGATGGGGTCATCAAAATACAGGAGGGGAAAAAACCTTTCAAGGTAAAGACTGAAAATGACACGGGAAAGCAAAGATATTCTTGCCTACCTATCAAGTTGGATCTGCAAACAGATATCAAGATCCTCTTGAATGAATAAACCAAAAAACAGTTATTACTTACCTGGCTAGTTTCATCATGCACCTGATACTTCCCCAATGACATTCTTCGTTCCTCCTGCATGAATGTAAATCAAAGGATTATTAGGCACTAGTAAAGAAAGACAACAGTACAGAAAAAGTTCATGCTCAGAAGAAGGCTAACCATGCACATTGCCTCATCATCCCAAACCAAGTAAACCTCATTGGTGGCTGGCTGAGTGGCAGGGGCTTTGTTTGAGATAACTGGTGGAGGTCCAATTGCAGGGCCTCCCGTGTTTGGGCCAGAAGCATACATACGTGAGTTGATTCCTAAAGCATGGTAACAAATAGTGATATAAGAAACCACATACTATTCTTATTACTTTCAAAGCCATCAATTGAACAGTGTACAGTAGCTTGAAATAAAAAAGAAAGAAAGAATGAAGCAGAGAGTTAATAGTTCACAGCAGAAGTTTAAACGAATACTGTTCTTATAGCATATTTATTTATTTATTATTTATTTTTATTGTTTTATTTTTGAGATAAGGCTGGTCATTATGACCGTCCCTGTACTAGGCTACTAGCAACAAGACCCCCTTCCATTCCCATTTTTATTATGCTTGGGCTGGGATTCGAATCCACACCAACTACTCCCCTCCCTTAATAATGTTATACCCACTAGACCACCCCCTTGGTGGTACATATTTGTTTTATAACTGGACCTTTGTTACTTAAAGAAAGGGGATGGGGCCAGTTTGAACCCAACCAAAACTTTTTTTTGCGGCAAAATCTTTAGGAAAAGAAAGTTGAGAACTCCTAAACAGTAAGATAACAACCAGCCAAACTAGAGGACAAGCGACCACCCAAAAGAATATCAAAAACATCAAACGCAAACAAAATCAAAATAGTATATCTCACTTTCCAATATTTTTTTGCCACATTGGTTTTTTCCAAGAACTTTTTGTTCATAATTATGTATTTTTCAGATTTGCTAGACTTGGCATAACTGACAGGAGATGCATGCCACATGGCCCACGTCCAAGAATCTAGTACGTACAAACTGATATAGACTTATACTTGATAACTAAATTAATTACCAAGCAATTGATGATCATGACCTACATAAAAAATTCAACATAGAAATGACAGGCAACCAATAATTTGTGAATGATTTTCTTCTATCATTACTTGATGGACTACTCACTCTAAATAAGCTTTGTACATTAATAATGAGCTCATCTAAGAGGTAAAAGAGCTGATAAATAACAAGCTATTTTGTATCAATAATGTGTGCACTTCAATTTCATATAAAAATGAGTTTTCAAATGACAGATTATCTTATTGAAAAATCAGCCAAAAAACATAAGTTTTATTTACTGACGAGAAAAATTCATACCTTGATTGCTTGGAGCATTGTAGCCACCTTCTGCAGCAATATTTGATACAGAGTTTGTTTCAGCTTGAACTCTGAATACTGTTGGAGAGCTTGGTGTAGGAAGAGTACTTGCCAAACTTTGCGGTGTTGCATTACTAGTATTACTGATAGGAAATAGTGGCTGTGGTACAGATACTGGTGCAGATGAAGCCAGACCTGACGGGCCAACTTGAAATGATGGTTGAATCCCAAGACCAATGGAAGAAGCCAGAGGAGTTGTGTTCTGGATAGGAAACAAAGGTTGGTTATGTGCCAGCCCTAGAGGTGGAGGAACCGGAACAGCTGTATGAGGTAGAAACCAAATCTGTGGCCGAGTAGTAACAGGCCACGTTGGAGGTCGCATTCCCATTGGCCCAGCGCTGTAACTGGTCAAAGAAAAAATCCAGCATAATGAAATATAATATAATGCAGTTAAGTTTGGAATGATCTATCCAAAATGATAAGATCCTCATAAGTACACTTGTAATAAATTTCTTATTACAAGATTTGAGCCTCTTAAATACTAAGGTGACTTTCAGTATAAATCCAGAGTACGAAATTTATTGAAGAAAAAAGTATTTGACAAAGATATGCAACATATACCAAAAACCAAAGGTTGAAGAATCATACAATGGTGGTACAGAACCGTAAGTTTGCGGTGGAGGAAATCCAAAGCCTAATGGTCTAGGTACTACGCCACTGACATGTCCAGTGGTCGGCATTTCCACTTTGGCCAGCTTCGATGAGGCATCTTCTTCTGCAAAAAATAATTAGCTAATATACATTAGGCGAATCCACAAAACTAAAGCACCATATATACCACTATTACGCTTCATAGGCCTCTTCATAAATGATCTTTCTTCATGAATCAGTAATAAAAAATTTGGGATGCTTATTACAACTAGATTTTGGGCACGTAGTAGTACGAAGTGTGAACAATGAAAGTTATAGTGCCTTTTATTACAAAACAAATAGCAAGTAAAGTTTCTATATCATTTTTTGTATTACATAAGTGTAAAATAAATTTATTCTTTTTGACTATTTGATAAAGCGACACATATCTACACGTATTTTTCATATCACATTGAATGTAGAATATGATTGTTGAGACAACAAAAGTGTCATATATGGTAAATCATGAGGGGACTTGGGTGTCTCACGATCACCTCATGATTTATCCCATGTTTCTATGGGGAACTCTACACTTCATAGTATATATATATATATATATATATATATATATATATATATATATATAATGCTTCTGTTTGCATTTTCAAGTTGGCAATTCTCTATTACAATGAGGGGACTTGGGTGTCTCACGATCACCTCACGAATTATCCCAGAAGCATAACCTATATATATATATATATATATATATATATATATATATATATATATAGGCATGGAATGACAGAAGTTGCAGAACTGTATTAATAATAGATACTAAAAAGTTGATGGGGAAGACATAATACAGAAATTTTGTAGATTTAAATTTTAAAAATGACCGCACGCACTGTAGTTAGAAGTAACCTGAACTTGATTAAGAGTCTAAGACATCAATAAAAAACTAACTTAATGGGAGTGTGTATTAAGTATCAACTCCAAAAGGATAAAACTAGCTAAAACCTTCTTCAACATTAGTTGGTTAAACCTTACTCGGAAGAATAGTGGTTCAACCCACATTTACTACAAAGGGAAATCACGAAGAACTAATGAAGCAAAAAGATCAATGGATTGCAAGAATAGATCTAGAAGAAAACATGACATTTTATTGTCATATCCTGTTGTTTGTCTCTATTGACAGGGGCTTTGGCATATAATTCCCAATGCTTTCGGAATCTATCTGATGCTTAACACTTGATGAACATGTGTGGTGTGCTGTTCAGAAATCATTCAGGTTCCCATACCTATGTTAGAGTGATATCTTCTAGACTCTGTATATCCACTATCCAAACAATGTTGAAATTTTTGTCATTTGCAGGTCTTCAAGGAACAATCTTTCCTAAGCTTTTATCTTTTTCTGCAACATTAAGGAAAAGCCAAAGAATATAATGTGTCATTTGCTGCACCACTGGTCTCATTCCAAAACCCTCTCAAACATCACCTGCCAACTCATGTTAAACTATTTTATTTACCAACCCAAGCACAAGTAGTTCCAATCTTAGTACTGTTATGGTCCATATGAGAGAAGGCAACGAGCAACATAGAGAAGCAAAGCCAACGATGACAGCAATAATAAAGTGATGAGATTCATCTATATCCACTCTCTACCTCTTTTCTATTCTTTGAGATCAGAATGATAATAGAACGTTGTCGTCGTCTTTTCTTCGAGTATTTTATCAGGAATTGACATAAATGATTTAACTACTTGACGAACTTATATTCTTACTTGTTGACACAATTAAACCAGTTTTTCAGGCATTTCTTGATAACCAGTTTTCAGTTCTTCTTAATAAGCATTAACAAATATCATGCCCCATCCTTAGCGCCCCACCTCCACCCCCCATCCCCAGTCCACATCACATGCTATCCCAATCGACTATAGTATTACTAAGTGAATGCTTATAAATGAATTATCGTGGGACCCCAGGGTATGTCAGTCATTCTGGCTTTAAATCCTAATTCTGGATTTGCAGACTTAGGGTTTCATTGGATTTGTAAACCAACAATTGATGGTGATTCGAGTTTCAGATTAATTTCGCAAACCTAGTCAATTTTCCTTGACCTCTTCTTGGGTTTGGAGTCTTTGCCTCAACTACTAAATGTTAATCCACAATAATACTAAACTTTACAGTTTTATTTTGAAATCTAATGATATATTTTTAATTGTCTTTTAATTTAAATAGTTGTTTTCTAGATATGAATCCTATCATTCATGCTTCTGTACCTTTTAATTCAACATAGCGCAAGAAACCAACCAATCCCCCAAAGAAAAACTTATCATTTATTCATATAGATCACCTTGAGAGTCCTAGCAAGAATCCTATGGCAGGGATATGGTGAAAGGGGAAAAAAAGATTTTAGTAACATATGCTGACATATGAACAATTTAAGGAGCTAAGTAAAACAAAAACCCATAAGATCATATGATTTTAGGTTTTCTATTTTACCATGTCAAATACTCTACGAAGTCTAATTAAGAATTTTTGTCTTTTCAAATCATAGGTGTTCCCTAGAAACATATACAAACTAGGGGATCATAATGCAAAGAATGCTTTCTAAACCCATGCTAATATTCTTGAGAAACTATCCCCAAACCATTATAGATTAGTGTTTTTCTAACATCTCAAAGAGCATACAATCAAAAGGTACATTAAAAAAACAAGTGTCCTGGTTATCACTCTAGTCTAGACACAATTTTATATCCCTAAATATCCGAGATCCAAGCAAATCAAGTCAATCTAGAACCTGACATGACCTCGAACTTGGAACGATAGATAGTTCATCCACCTTTGATTCCAGTCATGAATGTGTTTTATATACAGTACACATCAGCTACAACAAATCCTTTATACCAAATTGATTGGAACTGCTCAATGGCTACTCTACCATTCAGACTGTCATCTCCACTTACACTAGTACGAGAATATATAACACTTCATCAAATTGTTCATATCCGAAACAAAAAATTACAGAGATGACAGAGGCTACGTTGCACAGTCACGGGAAAATGGTTCCTGTATTCAATGGTGTCCATGCCCGTGTACTAATTCATGCAGCATAGCTGATTACTCTGTATCTATTTGGAAATGTCCGTATCCTGTTCCTGTGTCGTATCCTTATCCATATATGTGCCCATATTCATGCAACATTGGACAGAGGTCAAGCCATACTCAACTGATATGTTTGAATTCATGAAAATGAAAGGCTGATAATGTTGATGCCCCCTTATCTCAGTACACCTACCCCAAGGTGAAACGATTAGTATTAAAGGTGAAATGTGACAGTGAAAAACATATGGTCCATTTAAAATTGCATGCCAAGTGTGCCCTTGCACAACCTTTAAGGCTTCAAGCATGTTGCAGTATATTACATGTAGGGGGAAAATAAAAAAAAATGAAATGAAGGAAGTGTGCAAAACCTCTTGCATCAGCAATTACCTTCCCCGTAATGCTCTGCTAATATTTCAGGCGGAATTCCTTGCATCCCAAAAATTTCAATTTCTGTTGATTCTCTCTCGGGCTTAGCATTAGGAACCCTAAAAGCGAAAATCAAAGTGACAAATATCAGTCCAAGATAACAAAAGAAGCACAGAATACTATTTGGTTCCCTCAAACTTATAAACAATTACAATTTGTAGTCGCCGTAAATAAGAACACCTGGCCTATTACCATTCTACAATTATAGCCAATAAAATGAGGGTTCCATAATGAGAGTATAAATTTCTTGCTTAAAAGCGCAAATGCTTAGTTAAGCATGTGTATGAAACAGAAACACATTGAAACATCATTACTATATGATAGATATACAGTATACATGCTATCAAGACTTCCATGTTGTCTCCCACATAAGCCAAAGGCCGCAGATCAGCACTTAGTGGATAGTGTAACTATTAACCAGCAATAATACCCTCTAAACCAAAGTAAAACCTAACATATCTTGAAAGCATATTAACACATTGGTTGGCATGACCATTAGTCAAAAATTGTTCACCTGTCACTATCCACTAATAAGTAAATGAAAACAGCCATATGCACCAAGAAGTTCAAGTTCTCCCACAAGAAAAAAGTATTTCCAAACTACCACGTCTATAGGCAACCTTTCAAGCATCTTACTGAAGCCAGGGGCAGGCCTACGCGGAAGGCAGTGGGGGTGGATTTCCGGAGATAATTAATTTTGTAGTGTTTATTGATAATTTTGCTAAAGACACAAATAAGTTTGAGTCTTTACTACTTTAGTCATTATACAATTAGCCAATTGGTGTAGTTATGTTATATGTTGAAGGTCTTAGGTTGAAATCTTGGACCTCTCACATAAAAAAAAAAGATTAAATATTTTCCACTTTGTAACCCTATTATGAACCCACTGACTAACATTTTTGGATCCACCCCCGAGTGAAGCTACATATTAACTGTTTAGTCTGTAGGTTTTACATGTATTTAGTCGTCAATTGGTACATCATGTTGTCACAAATCAGCATATCATACTATATTGGCTACGTTGCACGGACACAGATAGGAGATTACACTGTAAGGACATACAGCTGCTGTTTTGGTGTCTTATTGTATTCTCGAGTGTCCATGGTGAGTACACTATGTGTCTTATAAGTGTCTTTTGGAGTGTTCGTGCTTCCTAGTCTAATAATGATACCCCAATTCAAAGGCAACAGAACTTATAGACACCCAGAGAAAATATTTAATAAGCGTCAAAGGTATAAAACCCTTTGCAATTTAGACTCAATATGGTTGTCGGAGCTAACTTAGTAAATAAATTATATCCAATAACAAGGCTCAACATATTCGGCTAATGTTCAAATGATATTTGGCTCAGCGTTAGGGTAGTAAATGAGCAAAGGAGAGACAAGTTCGATGTGTTAACTGAGCTCATTGATGGATGGCTAGAGCTCAACATGAGGTTTATTCAAGTTTAACCAGGCATGTTCATGCTTGGTTTGATAACTTACTGAACAAGTTCAGCCTGGCTTGTTAAGCTTGTCTATACATACATAGTCATTGGCGGAGGGAGAGGAAGGCCAACGGGGTCACATGACCCGGCTGGAAAAAAAATTGCAAGAAATTTTTTGCTTGTGGAGTCGTGAGCGAGTAGGTTCAAAAAGGAGCAGTGGAGCATTTTAAGTTGTAGTCAAAAGTATGTGACCCCACTCACATAGCAAAAACAAAAGTGAGCCAAAAAGAAACAAAAGCAAAGCAACACAGCAACATGTGAGACAAAAAGAAACAAAAGCATAGAAACAATAGTTAGCTTTCTGCCTCTTCCTTCTCTTTGCTCTCTCTCTCTCTCTCGTGCGGAGCAACGGATGGCATAAAATAAAATCAGCAGTCCGCCCTTGGCTTTCTCCCCTCCCGTGGTGGCTCTCTCCCCTCTTAGTCTCAGGTAACACATCCAGTGGCGTAACCAAGATTTAGGTACACGGGAGTCAAAATCAACTAGTAAATTTTTAATCCAAAAAATTATATAAATGCAAAGAAAAGTAATAATAGAAATTAGTCGCAAAATATTTTGATCACAAAGGTATATTAAAATAGTTGCATTACATCATAAGCCATAACCGACAATAATTGTTTACAATAATTCCCTACGAGGCTTCATATTTTAAAAATGTTGCAAGATGTCATCATTTTCAACTTTTGCGAAAATGTCTTGCTCAATGTATGTCACCAAACAATCATTCATAAATCCATCTCTCATTCGGTTACGAAGTGTATTCTTGATAACCTTCATCGTTGAAAATGCTCTTTCAACAATTGTCGTTACAACGGACAGGACTGGAGCCAACATTAAAAGCAAGTACACAAATGTATATGATTCATTCTTCCTTCGCTCAACTAATTTTTTAGCAATCTCACCAACCCCCTTCAAACCGAAGAACTTATCATCATAACGGACATCCTCTATAAAGTTCTCAAGTTGATCACCAAGTGGCCTAAATTCCATTGGTGAAAAATCAGTTAGGGATGAATAATGAATCAATTTTATTACATGAATGAGCAAATTAAATTTTGGACAAAATCAATTAGGACATGAATCAGTTGGGGGCCATCTAATTTAGGGCATGAATCAATTATAAATTATTATAAAAAAATTAGGACAAATTAATTAGATGTGTTACCTGAGACAAAAAGGGAAGAGAACCACGAAAGAGAGCCACGGGAGGGGAGAAAGCCAAGGACGCACTGCTGATTTTTTTAAGTCATCCGCTGCTCCGCACGAGAGAGAGAGAGAGAGCAAAGAGAAGGAAGAGGCAGAAAGCTAACTATTGTTGCTATGTTTTTGTTTCTTTCTGGCTCACATGTTGTTGTGTTGCTTTGCTTTTGTTTCTTTTTGGCTCACTTTGATTTTTGCTATGTGAGTAGGGTCACATGCTTTTGACTACAACTTAAAATGCTCCACTGCTCATTTTTGAACCCACTAGCTCACGGCTCCACAAGCAAAAAAAATCTTGCAATTTTTTTTTTCAGTGGGGTCATGTGACCCCGCTGGCCCTCCTCTTCCTCCGCCAATGAATACATCTAATTAATTTATGTCCTAAATTTTTTAAAATAAATTATAATTGATTCATGTCCTAAATTAGATGACACTTATTTGATTCATGTCCTAAATTAGATGGTCCATAATTGATTCATGCCCTAAATTAGATGGGCCCCAACTGATTCATGCCCTAATTGATTTTGCCCAAAATTCAATTTGCTCTTACATGTAATAAAATTGATTTATTATTCACCCCTAACTGATTTTTCACCAATAGAGTTTAGGGCACTTGGTGATCAACTTGAGAACTTTATAGAGGATATTCGTTATGATGATGAGTTCTTCGGTTTGAAGGGGGTTGGTGAGCTTGTTAAAAAAATAGTTAAGCGAAGGAAGAATCATATCCATTGGTGTACTTGCTTTTAAAGTTGGCTCTTGTTTTGCCGTTGCAATGACAATTGTTGAATGAGCATTTTCAGCGATGAAGGTTATCAAGTATACACTTTGTAACTAAATGGGAGATGAATTTATGAATGATTGTTTTGCGACATACATTGAGCAAGACATTTTCGCAAAAATTGAAAAGGAGGGCATCTTGCAACATTTTCAAAATATGAAGCCTCGTAGGGGACTATTGTAAACAATTATTGTAGGTTATGACTTATGATGTAATACAACTATTTTAATATGCCTTTGTGATCAAAATATTTTGCGACTAATTTCTACTATTAGTTTTCTTTGCATTTTTATAATTTTTTTGATTAAAAAATTACTAGTCGATTTTGACCCCCCCTTTACCTAAATCCTGGCTACGCCAATGTACATAGTATGATAGTACGTAAAGTTAATGTAACATAGGATTGTAAACCATATTCTCAAATATATTTCATTTTAAGCTCTTTCCTCTTCCGGGGGTCCAAAAATTACATGATTGTAATCAGACTAATCACATTTCTCGATGTGTGTTAACAACCACATCAAGCTTAAACAAGTTGAGCTTCCACAGGCTTGAGCTCAGATAGTTTAACTCTACCTCAAAATTAGGCTCTAGCTTGATTTATTAGTTAAATAATCAAACATGAATGAACCTATAACAAATCGAGCCAAATTTTGTGAGTTACAACCTTACCAAGCATGAGTTCAATTTTCAAAGTTTGTACTCTTATTAATCAACATCGAGCCTACCATATGGACCCAATTTTATAACCAAACAATGCTTGAAGTAGATAGATCATTCAAGTTGATGTGGCTCAGTAAAGTTACTATGGTCTAAGACCAAATGTGTGATGCACCCATATCCTTTCATATTATATCACTGTAGTCCATAGGTGTCTATTTGTAGACAGAAAAATCTTAGTGATTAAGCTATATAGAAGAGGTATCACAAGTAGTGAAGTAGATCACTAGTTCAAAACGATAAACATATCTCTCACACAAAGGTTTGGAACCAATTACAAAATAGAGACAAAATATTTTCTGTGTGGAGTAACATAATCTAAACCTTTGAGATTAAATAAAAAGGTCATTGAAAGTAGAGGTGTCCATCAAATAAGTCGTTCAAGTTCAATGTAAATTTGTAGGTTGCGATCAAGTCTAAGTTATAATTGGAGTGAATCCAAAATGATTTTATGTACCTTCTAGGTGAAAATAACAGGGATTAGACTGCTTAATCCTGATTTAGTTCTACTGCTAACCTATTTTTACCTTTTCATCCTCCTCGACCACGAGCAAGGGACCATGGAGATATATTATAGTGTAGTGGTAAGGTCAAACTCCGACTCATAATATCAAATATAAAGTATAAAGATGTTACATTTGTTGCTTGAGCGTGTGAAGGTGTCATAGTGTACCTAGAACTATTATTATAAGGTGTGGAGTGTACCCAGAACCAAGGTTTAAATATACGCTGAAAATGACAAACAATCAGAACCAGACGATTCAAAACCACTGAAACCTCCCGAAAGTGCAGAAAGCAGTACTCATAGGAAAGGTTTGAAACCGAGTTTTTGAACCTTGCCTATAACTGAAGGAGTGCAAGGTGAAACAAGAGAGCCAAATGATATTTTAGGATTGCTTTCAAAGTTGAATTCTGAATGATGCCAAGCTATCAGAACATACTCGATCATCAAATCTTTTTATCCATACAGATCCTAAATTTTACAAAAATAAAGGATTCTTTACATTTGCATATAAAGGATTTTTATTAGTATCAATGCTTTAATAAGGAGAATTAAACAACAATTTGTGTCTTACACATAAGTTATAAAGTTTACCAAAAAGGACTTTTATATGTTCGCTCCATTGATTCAAGTTCTTACCTCCACTAGAGCATGCATGATTTTAAAGATACTTCTCTCTATATATAGCCCAAAAGTTCACACTAATAACTCAAATCAGTTCATTAACCTGACCAGTTCACACATATATTAACTTCAAGATCATGATACACATTCATTTAACTACTGAAGTCTAAGATGGGCCATAAAAAAAAAGTTCAACACGGAGAGTTTTATGCCGATTATATTGTTCACAGTATCAGAATCAGAATTGGACTCTTCTTAATGGCAGTTCCAAGGGGGTCGATGGTTTAGAAACGGTTACTTTCGGTACTTTCGATATCGCCCAGTACCCCGAACTATTTCTAAATCAGAATCCATAAGTTCCTTGTTAAAAATGCTATCAAAATTATATCCCTAGTAATCATTAATAATTCCACTGTGCAGACTTAAACTACAGAGAACTTTTAAGATTGCCCTCCATTTTGAGACACTAAAATTTCAAGGATAAAAACCTAAAATCATTAAAATGATACTTCCCATTTGCAATTTTGCAGTTCTGAACACATCAGTCCCACTATATATCAAAAGATCATAAGCAATTCCCAACTTAACCAACTAGAGTGACCAAAACTTCAACCCTGTCTAGTCAATTTCAACACTATATCCTACGGGCTTGATGCAAAAACTAGGATTTTCAAAAATCTCAAAAAGATAGTTAAGAATTCTCAACACAACCAACTAAAGTGACTGAAACTTCAATTCCCCAGTCAATTACAGCATTATATCCTCATGGCTTGATACAAAGACCAGGGTTTTAACAAGTTTCATCTAATCATAGAACAAATTTGACACTCTATCTAAATATATCATTGATGCCTTCCTAGTTCCTACTTAATCTAAACTTCTAAGTATCACAACCAACTTCAAAATTTCAACCCAATTAGTAGGTAAAAACATAGTTACTAAGTGCATGCCTAAATGTGTGCCTGGGCAAACAAAAAAACTGGCGCTTAGGAAGGTTGTTGTGTCGCTGATTTTACCATGCACGGGAATTGTCTCTCCTATGAACAAGTGTGAACTTATACAAAAACTCGAAAGCATCATCGTCCTTCCCCCTTCTAAGGTTCAGGCTGATGAAATTCATTGTTTAGTTGCAAACAACTTGACCTAGAACAGAACACAGTCACAAAGCAGTTTGCATGTCGAGGGCCTCGATTTTTCTTCTTATTATACATGTACCTTGGTTTGCTCAGGCATGCGCCTCAGTTTCACGCTTTCGATTTAGGCCCTGAAGGAACCTGCCACCTTAGTGTGCTTTCATCTATGACACAATGGGTAAGAAAGACATACATAGGTTCTCTACAACTTTCCTCCATCCTCCCAATCAAACTAAGAAGCCTCCAACAACGTACAGCCAGCCCAATATCAAACGATAAACTACTTGATTTCAAGATACTAAAGCTGCCGTCAAAGATACAAAACCTAAAATAGGTAAATTGGCACTTTCTTCCAAAAAAAACTGACGTATTTGGTCACGTTCTATGTTGCACTCGACACAAATACGACACTATTAGGACACACCAAAAAAATTGTCCGACACAGACAAGACGCTCGGAAATAGTAAATACAATAGGACACACCAAACTAGGTGCCATTGGCACGTGTCCCTGGCCTTAACGAGATGTGTATATCCGTGTCCGTTCATTATAGCCAGTGCAATTTGGAGCGCCATTCTCGTTTCTGATGCGTGCGTCCTGTCTTACATGTGTCAAGACACGATGAGATGGAGACACGGCACATACTTTTGTCCGGCGACTTATTATCTCCATATTTCCGCAACAAAATTTCAATTTTTTTTACCTACAAATTAGGTTTCTCGTAAAAAAAGAAAGATTAGGGTTTCCAAGAACTCCCATCCATCCCAATCGAACAGCAATTACCAAGGACCATTAAATCACAAAACAACAACAGAGAACGGGGATACAATTATTAGGTTTTCCGGGAGAGAGAGGGAGAGAGATTGTATTTACTTAGTGACGGACTCCTTGTGGACCTGGAGGACGTGAATGGCCATGCCGCCGGCGGTGGAGAGCTTCTTGTGGCAGACGTGGCACTTGAAGTGCTTGGCCTTCTGGTGCTGGACCAGGATCTTCTCGTCGTCGAACTCCCGATCGCAGTAGTAGCACCACACCTTCGACGCCCTCTTCTTCTTCTTCCCCATGCCCCAAAATCAATTTAGCTAGCGAATTTTAGGGTTTCGATGTAGCAGATAACTTTAGGGTTAGGGTTTTCGATTTACCTTTTTTTTATTTTGTAAAAGAGGAAGAGTATATTATCGAAGCGAGGAGTAAGCAATATTAGGAATTATACGTACTAGTGAAAAATTATGTAATTTTAGATAATTGAATGTCGACCAATATACAGTGAGGTAGGTTAACGAATTTTTTCGGTTCACATATCAACAAATCACACCAAGGGACAAGTTCGCCATGCAACGGATATAATTTTATGCATAGCAAAATTTGTTAGTTTAGATAATTATATTGAAACATTATCCAAACTAGTATACATGCACGTGCTTTACACGTATCTTGGAGTGGATGATTTTGATGAGTTAGTTTAACTTTACTGCTTTTAATTATATAGGTTAAGAGTTCAACCATTGGAATTCCTTGGTAATAGCTTAGAAAACTTAGCAAGTAGTATGAACTCTTTAATTTCTATAATATATTAATGCATCCCTTAAATGGTTGTCATTGAAATTTATTGTAGGTATTATTTTAATTAGTAAATACAATGAAGGGTATTTTTGGAAAGAAAACTTTCACGGTGAAGCCTACTTTCCTCATTATATAGTAGAATAGATAGAGGAAGGATTAGGTGTTGGACGTAAAAGATGTGCTATGCCTACACCCTTCTTATAACCGGACTACGTGACATCCACGTGACGTTTACGCGATAGTCGTTTATGGAAAAAAAAAAAAAGAAGAAGAAGAAGATAGAATCTAATGACTGTCCGGATGATCAAAATGACACGTGACGATTATTTATTGAAAGAAAGGTAAGGAGGTAAGAGGGTTGTAAGCATTTGGTAGTAAACTTAGCATTATTGGGGATGTAAAACTCATGCACCAGCAATTTTGAGATACCAAGTCAGCAAAAGTTAGTTGGGCCGGGTTAGGATCTGTTCCAATACGGTCCAATCAAAAGTTATCTATTGACTTAAACAAAATTTAACAATAAAACATTTTCATCGACAACTGAAAATACACATTATTTTATTTTATTCTTGGAGCAAAACAGATTACTGTTTTTGGCAAGACACCTTCCTCCCTCTTCTTCACTTTTCCTACTCTTCTATTTCAACCCTGAACCCTAAATCCTAAGGTGACGTTTGGTTCAAGTTTTTTAGGGTTATAAATAGATTTTAGACTTTTTATCCTTATTTGATATGTGTAGAATAAGAAATTAGGAAGAAAAATAAGGGACTTCATATTCCCATGATTGTAGAAAAGTAATTCACAAATCCCCCTTGGAAATAATTTCTAGGAATATTGTTTGAATATTCTGTTTGGACAATAACACCCTCACTTTACTTTCAAAATTTTGACTTCTATTCCAAACATGTAAATTTATGTAACAGAAGCATAAAAAGATATTTATGGAAATCTAAATAAATTAAGATTCATTTTTGATTTTCTCAACTTAATATAACCAAACAAGGATAGAGAATGTTGAATTTCTTTCCTTTCCCATGGAAAAGAAATAAAAAAATAAATTTCTAGGAATACAAAACATTCATCCAAACGAGTCCTAAGGGGTGTTCATTTTTTTACTTATGAGTGAATTTTACTTATTTTGTATAGGACCTCACTTATAAGTGTAAGTGACGCCAAATTCATAAGTGAAATTTTTTCACTTATTGGATTGCTTAAGTACTTATTGCATCAGAAAAGTCTATTATGTCCATGTACAAACTTTTAAAAAAAATCACTTGTCCAAATTCTAATAGAAACTGATTTATATATATATATATAAACCTAATCATCCCTTCCTCTCCTCTTTTCCTTCATAACAACCAAGAATTTTCTCTCTTTTTCATCCAAAACAGTCCCCAAATTCGTCAAAAAGATAGTCTCATTTTTTCAGCATCTATCGCAACTTCGCGAGACCATATCTCCTACCTCTGATGTCTGAATCGCTTCTATTTTTATTTTATTTTGGGATTCGTCTCGTGGTAACATTTCTGAATCTACAATTTAATTAGCAAAATTCAAAATCATTAATTTTGTAGATTAATTTTAGTATCAGTTTTCTGAATCACAGACGCATAATTTTGTAGTACAATATTTTTGCATGCATATGTTTGGGTTGTCATCTATTATTCATGTTTTATATGAGAGAATATAATTGTAAAATAACACTTATAAGTGCCAAAAAAAGAACAGCAAATTACGTATAAGTGAAAATAATCACTTAGAGCATCATTAGTAGATGGAGCCCAAAAATGTTTCTTGAGACCCAAATTTATAACAAAAAAATAAATCTATAATCGGTTGGGTCTGTATGGGGAATAGTAGAAAATGATAAATTGACCTTTGGCCCCAAAAGATGTATGGTTAAAAATTAATGTGGTAAAAAATAATGTGAAATCTTGAATCTAGAAAGTGGGGCTCCAAATTGAGTCTTACTATTCTACAAAATGATTTCCTACATTATGAATGAAAAAATTATGAGGCCCAAGTTATAGTTCATGTGGGTAGGTTGAACTATGATGTAACTCCAATTGAGCTTTACTGTTCTACAAAATGAGCTCATATATTATGAATCTAGAATCTAGAAATTGGGATGAGCCTTACTATTGATGCTCTTACAAGTGGAAAAAAGAACAAGTTTTATAAGTGCACTTATAAGTAAAATTGAGTAAGTGACACTAATAAGTGACCTCACTTATAAGTGGAAAAAAAGGAACACTCCCGAAATAATCCTAAATCTCACAGCAATTGATAATGGAGATGGCGAGAATCAGAAAACCCACACAATTAAGATAGAACTCCATCAATGAAAACTATGTATTTTTTTGTTTGTTTATATTCATGTTTTTTTTAAATATCTAGATATATTTTTTATATTTTTATATTTTATGTGTAATACATATTTTATTATGATTTTCTAGTACAAAGTTCACTAAGACATTATTTTTGAAGTTTTGGACTCCTTTAATGAAATGGAAGTTCAAAGCTTATTTCGGAGTAGAGACAGCCACATTTTTTTGTAGTCCTATTGTGTTCAGGGTCAGCCCACGAGATTGGGTTGTCCTACCCAGAGCTAAATTTGGTTGTCCCTTTCCTTTGACTCCAAAATAATATATCAAAATATTTACAACAAGTTGAAAGCTATAAATGTTGGAGTAAACCGCAGAGGCTCTATTGGCATGATGGATTGCTAGTTCAACTAGCATAGAGTAGTTGGGGTGAAGCGTGGACGCTCTATTGACGTAGAGGTAGAAACTTAGGATTCGCGGGAGGGGGAGGAGGTTGTCCAAGTCGGATGACTTGTCGGACTTACCTCAAGGCCGACCCTTACTGTGTTGCCACCAAGAAAAAAAAACTAAACATAATTTAGGTAGTAAAAATTAAAAACACTTGTGTCGTACATGAAATATAAAAAAATATTGTGGCAATAACATTAGCTAGAATTTAAAAAGTATTGATGATAATGTGTCACTTAATCTATTTTTCTGAAAAAATTAAATATATAAAAATAGATTAACATTATACATTAATTTTTTAACACTATGCATATCGAATTTCAAGAACTTAAACTCATACATGGAAGAATAAACAATATAAAGCATGTAACCGGTGGAAGTGGAAATTCGTAACACAATTTTTTTATTTTTTATTTATTTATTTTTTGGGTTTCTTAAGGGAGGCACCAAAAGCTCAAAGAATAAGAATTGACCAACACTATTGTATTAAACCTTTAAGAACATGCACTAAACTTGGAAGTTAAAACTGACTTTCTACAATGTCATGTCACAGTCATGTTATTGAGACAAACTTAAGTTCATACTAGTATGTTTGAATAATACAAGTTTTAGTTTAAATATAATATTAAATATATTTAAATTTAAATTTATTATATATATGTTTATACAAATTTGGATATATATTCTGATAATGATAAGAATTTAAGATATATTTTTAAGCAATACAGTAGTAGTTAGAAAGATTAAAAAAATTAATTAATAAAAAGTATATAAATAATATTGACGGTTTGGGCTATTTACAAGTCAATAGTAGAGGATGAGTAAATTTTAGCTTCCAAAAGGCTCTTGATAAAGGCACTAAAAAAAAAACTCAGGACAGTCCAAATTTTTACAATTGATAATTACAAGTTTGACACTCCAAAAAATTACTCACCGGACTGTCCACTTTCAATTAATTTTTTTTATAATCAGGACTGTCAAAATTTTGACAGTCCTACCAATTGGAAGGACTGTCAAAATTTTGAGAGTCCTTCCAATTGGTAAGACTGTCAAAATTTTCACAATCCTAAAAAATTATGTTGATTTTTTAGGACTGTCAAAATTTTGACAGTCCGGAGGGAAGGGCTACGCGAGGTGACACGAGGGCAGGGCTGAGTGGAGACCGGAAGGGGGGGGGGAGGGACGAGGCGGAGGAGGCGGAGGAGGAGGACGCGAACGGGGGCGGCGACGAAGCGTAGGCGCTCGCCTCCACTTCTGTTGTTGCTGCTGCCGCTTCTGCTGTTGTTGCCGTCGTCGGCGGCGGCGTGAGGCACAGCCGCAGCCTCCCGCGAGAGCATGCCTCCGTCGCGCGTCGCCCTCCCGCACGCTTCTTCTTCTTCTTCTTCTGCATCGCCTTCGTGACAGAGCCGATGGGAAGGTGCTTGAGGTGCGGCACGGCGGCGACGCGGTCGATGACGAGGTCAACGATACGGAGAGGCAAAAAATCGCGAGAGGAGGGAGGAGGAGAGGCCGGAGGGGGGTGGGGGTGGGGGAGGAGCAGGAGGAGGGAGGTGAAGAGGGTGTGCAGCCCTAGTAAATTTTGGACTAGTCTGAGTAAAAAATCTTTCTAACTGGACTAGCACCAATACTGGGCTAACCTCGAGTCATTTTTGTAGTGCCTTTATCAAGAGCCTTCCAAAACTGGTTTGGACTTCAAGACAGTGTCACGTGTATATATTAAATAGGGTGGGGGTAAAAATAGGCCATTGATAAAGGCATTACAAAAAAGACTCGGGGCTAGTCCAGTATTAGTGCTAGCCCAGTTACAAATAAATTTTAGTCAGGCTAGTCTAAATTTTACTAGGACAGCCCACCCTCTCCTCCTCCCTCCTCCTGCTCCTCCCTCACCTGCACCCCCCTCCGGCCTTCGCGTTCGTGTCCCAACCACCGGACGAGCGCGAACAACACGGCCGTCACAGCTGCTCTTGTCGTCGGTGCTTCTGCTGCTCGAGTAATAGGAGGAGGAAGACGACGAGGAGGAGGGAGAAGGAGGTGGAGCTGCTCGAGGATGAGGAGGAGGAGGAGGAAGACGACGAGGAGTAGGGAGAAGAAGGCGGAGTTGCTCGAGGAAGACGAGGAGGAAGACGACGAGGTGGAGGTGGAAGACGGCTGCCGCTGCTCTTGCCTCCTCATCCTCCTCTTCCCTCTCCGCCTCCGCCTCCATCCTCCTCCCTTGTCTTGCCTCGCGCAGACACTCTCTCCCTCCGAACTGTCAAAATTTTGTCAATCCTACCCATTTGAAGGACTGTCAAAATTTTGATAACGAACAATCTTTTTATTTAGAGGCAACCAAACAACCTTCGTAACAAACATGCATTTCCAAATTCATATTCTTGCTTCACTATGTTTTTCTTTGATAATTAATTACTATTGTTAATTATTCAATTTAATCCAAACTAATACTTTATATTATTAGTTAATTTTTAGTAATTAATTATCATAACATAAATTTTCATCCTAAGGAATAAATTTTCATCTATTGAAGGAAGAAATTTGAAAAAAATACAAAGGAAGCGAAGACTCGTCAAAGGAGAAGAGAGGAATGGGGGACCGTCAACTGAGTTGGCATGGGAGTGGGGAGGCCGCCAACTCAGTTGGCGTGGGAGTGGATTTGGTTTTGTTTTGTTTTGATTTTTTTGTTGTTGTTGAATAGACAATAACAAATTATTTATTTGTAATAGCACAAAAAATATAATATAGGTAATAATAAATCAAAAATATTTATTTTAAATTAATCTCTATTATTATAATACGGTTTAGAAACTCCTAAAAAATGAGCCATCTAAATCGTTTGTATATTATCAATTGTTAATAAAAAAATTATGTACGATTTTCTTCGTACGTACTACTAGATTGACGTGCGTGAAAAAATATTTAAAATATATGTTTAGGTGGTAACACAAAATATTTAAATACTAGTAAATTCTCCTAAACATAATAAATCGTAAATATATATTTAAAATATACTAAAAAAATCTTGTTTTTGGCGGAAATTATGTATTTTTTTTTTGGTTTTTTTAATTCATTTGGTTGGTTTTGATTTTTTTTCCCCTGTGAATAGATAATAACGAATTTGTAAACACCCGAATTTTTTTAAAATTTTAAATATGAATTTTTGAATTTTTTCGTGATTTTTAATTAATTATAATAAATGTCCTTCAAGGATTAATATTTTAGTGTATTAAATTTAAGTATTAAAATATTGTAAAAATTATATTTTTTTGAGTGTATAATTAATAATTGGATGTTGTGTAATTTTTCTGGAATTTATTGGGCTCAAAAACTATTTTTTTTAATAGCTAAAACATTGTTTTTAGATAAACCAGACTAAACCAGCTTGAACCGAACCAAACCCAATTAAACCCAACTGAACCGAACCAACCCTAACGGATCGGACTCTACCCGACCCGCCCGACCCGACCCGACCCGCTCCCACACACCCACGACCCCTGTTCCCGCAGCTCTCGCGGCACCCCCTTTTCCCTTCAAAACCAACCCCGTACCTTACTTGTATACACCTCACGACCACCCCCGCACGCCGCCGCACGCCGTCGACGAGCACCGCCGCGGACACGCCCCATTTCACGAACAGCAGCGAGGTATGTCCATTCCCAGTCTCGTATCTCCCTGTACAGCTATCCAAATTTCGTTCTGTCGAATCCTATGCGAAGACCACGTGACCCTCTCGAACCCCGTATAGTTAGTTTGGGGTATCGCGTCATGTGTCGGTCGCAAATCGTGGCACGAAACAGGAAAAACAACACATTTTCTAGTTCTGGAAACTGTCCCGGAGCCCCATGTTCACGGCCATTTTTCTCCCAACCTGGTTAATATTTTTAGATTCTGTTTGAACAGTAAATTAGACAACCTAACCGAGATTAAGACCCTATAATTAGTTTATTTTAATTTGTTGTATGCTGTGTTTTATTCGCGAGTAAAGTCGACCAAAAACTTGGTATTCAAAACCCAAATTTTTCTGAAATGGGGTGCGTCCCGCTAAACGAGGCGACTTCGTCGTATGCGAATTGCATCGAAAGGTGCGTATCGTCAATGCAGATATGTGAAATTTTGCGTAAGTTGATTTGGATGTGCGTACACACCAGAATCAACGCGTATCTGTCAAAAAATTCCGTATCAGACCTATTCTGACACTCTTTGTAACTTCGTGTGTGCTTGTCGTTTCGCAACGAAACTTGCGCCATTGGATTCGTAGCGTTACGCTGGTCCTGTGACCCAAGTTTGGTTCGATTCTGAGAACGTTGACAAAATTCCATTTTCGTGGGCCCCACGGCTCTACTTGACGGGCAATTTTGTGATCGATTAATCGGAATCCAGTTTTGGACGTTCCGTTGGATTCATATCATCGTTCTGGACTCGTAGGCACTAAGTTTGACGAATTTGGAGAACTTTATCTCTGGCACATTTTTTGGTGCAAAGTGGGCCACCTGTGGACCCCGCTTTGACCAGAAACTGTCAATTTTGTTCCTGCGTCCAAATTGGACTTATGGGTAGTCAATTCTAGCTATTTCATGTCTTTCTAAGAGTGATGGTAATGTTTGTTTCACCACCAGGAAGCGTACTTGAAGATTCCACATACACCGGAGCAACTGAAGGAGTTCAAACCCCAAGCAAGTGTACCTTGCCAACTTGCAGTAGTTCATGTATATTATTTGCTTGAGTTCTTTATATATATATATATATATATATATATATATATATATATATATATATATATATATATATATATATATATATACTCTTGAGATGTACATATTCAACCTAGGACCGTTAGACGTTGCTTATCATCCGAACAAGATTCGAGTATCGACGCCGTACGCGGATTCGTGTAACGTCACTTAGAGAGTTGATAACACGATCCTATACCTTCCGTGCTTGCTTTACCAAGTACATCTGTCACGCCCCAGTCCCAAAATACCGAGGGACTGGACACGTGGCAATGGCCAGCAGCACGCACCGATGGACAACCCAATTTAATGGATCCATCAGGGCATGCTTAAGCTGTAGTCTAGCAGTAAAATGTTACAAGTCTCAGGTATTTCTAATCTCATCCACAGAATAACACAGATGAATTGCCAGAATAATGCAAATGGAATTAAATAAGCAATATCAAATAAGTTTCTCGGGAAACAATCCGAGAATATGTCTGGTACAACAAATACAAGTAGACAGGAAATAATCAACTGAAAATAGAAGTACTGAGTATATGAAGCCGGTACTCAGGAGAAGTCTTCTGCCACGAGCTCGTCTTCAGGTCCTGGTACAGCTCCTGGAAGTGCTCCTGTACGGTGTATCTCTGGATGGATCTCTTCGGCTATACCTGGGGACATAGTCCATTCCAGGTCCTCAGGGGACATAGCAAGGTACAGATAATACAAGCCAAAATATAAGCAGTGCAGAAATAAAGGAAACAACATGGTAGACTATGTAACCAGCTAAGTGATAAATGCAAGTTGAGAGCATCACGAGTACTCAGGCTGAGACCACTACAAGCTCTGTGTCGGGGAGCCGGTAGCAGTAATAACTAATAGAGTGCCTAGCTCTGATATAGAGTCTGAGGCCTCACAATAAATATATCACTAATAGAGTGCCTAGCTCTAATATAGAGTCTGAGGCCTCGCCAGATTAAATATATATATATATATATATATATATATCAGCCTGTAGCCTGTGTGTCTCTCCCCACCCAATGTAATCACACGTCTCATGTCCATGACACGCAAGATCATAACTAATGCATCAGTCATATAATGTCTAGGAATAAACTGTCCATGTCATAACCTGTATCCTATACAGAATCACCGTGAATATCTCAAGAGGATTCTGTCTCATGAATAGTGTCAAGTGTCCTGTTGTACTTGATAGGACAAGTACCAAGAGTATGGGGGTATCGAATGTCCATCTATAATGACGTACCCAACACCGCGTACGGGGTTGGCACCCGACTATGATCGGACACTAAGTACGTCACACGTTTCCTATGTTAAGCAGTTAAAACAAGTTTACATGAATTTACACAAGGAATCCAGCAAAATATTATTACAGGAACTACTGAGAATTTACTAGCTTTTCTTGCCTTGTGATGATTAATTAAGCCAAGGAAAGAAATAGCAGACTGCAGGGTTTGGCAAGGTGCACTTGCCCACTGATGTATAAATAAGCCAAGGAATATTTAACAAGACTGCAAGTTTTGGCGAGGTACACTTGCCTGTGGTTCCGGCTCTGTTTGCAGTTCTGACTTCAGCGGGAATTGCAGGCGGTACTTCGGTTGCTGAAATAAATATCACCATCAGATCCAAAAAATATCAATCAGCTAGAAACGCCTGTCCTTGAGTCCAATTTGGTGACAAGGGCAAAAACGGCAATTTTGGGTCAAAACGGGATCCACCGGTGGGCCCGCTTTGCACCGAAAAACGTGTCAGGGTCAAGGTCTTCGAATTTGCCAAACTTAGTGTCAACAGGTCAGAAACGATGATACGAACCCAACGGAACTTCCAGAATTGGATTCCGATGAGCCGATCACAAAATCGCCCGTCGAGCGGGGCCTGTGGGGGCCCAAGACACGCAATTTCGTCAACGTTCTCAAAACTGAACCAAACTTGGCTCACAGGACCAGCGTATCGCTACGAGTCCGATAGCGCAAGTTTCGTTTTAATCTGACGTGTGTACACAAAGTTAGGATGAATTGCAGAAAAGTCGGATACGGGGCGATGTCCGCGGATACCCCGGTGTGCACGCACACCCGAATCGACTTCTGCGAAATTCCGCACGTCCGTATCAACGACGCACACGTATCTGTGAAGACCGCGCGCGACCAAGTCGTCCCGTTTGGCGGGGCGTACCCAGTTCCGGGGTGAATCGGGGTGTTGTTTTTCCTGTTTTTGGATCGCGGTGTGCGATCACCACAGGACGCATGCCCCGAACGGTTTGTCCGGGCACCGAGAGGGTCATACAGGCTTCGCAACACAATTTACGGAATCTAAAACAGAGCTACGAGCAAGAAGATACACGCACCTGAACTGGGTCGAGAAACCGGGCAAAAATCGTGTCCGACACGACACAGGACACGTATCCTGTGTCCGACACGCGGGGGGGGGGGGGGGAGAAATTAGGGCTAGGGTTAGGGATTTCTCGCCGGACTCCGGCGGAGGGCAGCCGGGCTGAGGCGGAGGGGGCCGGGGGCACGCGGCGAGGCGGTGGTCGGGGCTCGCGGCGGCGCTGGAGGCGGCGCGGGGAGCTGCAGGAGCTGCTGCTCGGCTGCGGCCTCGACGACGAGAGGAGGGGAGGAAGAGGGAGGGATGACGGAGGAGGAGGGCTGGGCGGAGCTGGAGGGCCGGCACTGCAGTGGTGAGGGCACGGCGCTGGGCGGTGGCGGAGCAGGTGGCTAGTGGTGGTGGAAGGGGGCCGGAGAGACGGTGCTGCGGGGGGGGGGGGGTTTAAATAGGGCTGGGGGGAGGTGGCTGGGGGCCGGGAGAGGCGGGGCGTGGGGTGAACGTGGGGTGAGGTGGCCGGCCGGAGCGGGCGGCGCAGGACGCGGGGAAGAGGGAGAGGGTCGTAGGGGTGCGGGTTCGGGCACGGGCTAGCGGGTCTGGTCGACCCGCCCGACCCGCTAGGCCAGGGCTGGGCCGGGTTGGGGCTGGGCCCGGTGGGCCGGGTCCAGTGGGCCTGGCCGGGCTGGGTTGGGGGAAAGGACCGGGCCGATCCAATGGGTTTGGGTTTTTATAAAAATAAATAAATAATAACTAAATCATTAATTAATTAATAAATAACTAAATAATCATTTGTAGGTGTTTAAAAAAATAGGTCCGGGGCCCAATAAATTCCAGAAAAATTATCCTAAGTCCGGTTTTTCAGTTTACACCCAAAAATATTATTTTCATAATATTTTAATACTGTTTATTATCAACTAAAAATCATTTAATAATTAAAATCCTGTTTTAAATTACAGAAAATTTCCAGAAAATTGAGAAAAATCCAAATTTAGAAATTTTGAAAAATCAGGGGGTTTACAACATCATACCATAGGACACTTGACACTATTCATGAGACATAATCTTTTCTAAGTTATTCATGGTGATTCTGTATAGGCTACAAGATTCGTGACATAAGTTTGCATATTCATAGATATCCTTATGACTCGCTGTAATAGATAGAGGTCGTGATCTTGCGTTGTAAACCCCCTGATTTTTTCAAGATTTTTTAAAACCGAATATTCCGAAATTTTTTGGAATTTTTCGAGAATTTTTGCTAATTAAAATCAAGGTATTTTTGACATTAAATAAAATTAAATAATTTTAAAATATATTAAAATATTATGAAAATAATATTTTTTGGTGTAAAATGAAAAACTGGACTTAGGATAATTTTTCTAGAATTTATTAGGCCCCGGACCTATTTTTAATCACCTCAAAACTATTTTTATTATTATTTACCTAATTATTATTATTATTTTTATTTAATTAAAAATAATCCAGCCCAGCTCAAGCCCAAAACCCTAGCCCAGCCCATGGGCTATCGGGTCGGGTCCGCCCGACCGAACCCGACCCGCCCGTGCCTGAACCAGCACCCCCCCACGACCCCCGCTGCCAGATTCCCCCGCCGCCCGCTCGGCCACGCGCAGCGCCGCCCGCGCTTCCCGGCCGCCCCGCCCGCTTCGCTCGGCCCAAGCCCCGCCACGACGCCCGCCTCACCCGGCGCCTCCCCCGCTCGGCCCCGCTCCTCTTCCCCCTATTTAAACCCCGCCCCAGACTTCTCCCTCCGCCACCACGACCACCACGCCGCCACCGCCTCCCCGCCGTGCCGCTGCCAGCGCCTCCAGCCGCCGCCACCGGCTCCGTCCCCAGCCGCCTCCCCTCTCTCCCGGCGGCTCCCCCGACCCAGCAGCGGCCTACGCCTCCCGCGCGCCGCCGTCCGCAATGCAGCGCTGCCCCCCAGCTCCGACCAGCAAACCCTAACCCTAGGTTGGACACGGCCTTCGCGTCGTGTCGGACACGAAATAGTCCGATTTTTCGAACCCTGTTCAGGTATGCGTATCTCCCTGCTCGTTTACCCATTTTCGATTCCGTCAGTTGCATCGCGAACCCTGCGTGACCCTCTCGGTGCCCGTGCAACCCGTTCGGTGCATCGCGTCCTGTGGCGATCGCGAACCGCGATCCAAAAATAGGAAAAATAATGCCCTGTTTTACCCCGGAACTGAGCGCACCCCGCCAAACGGGACGACTTGGTCGCGTGCGGTCTTCACCGATACGTGCGCGTCGTTGATACGGACGTGCGGGATTTCGCAGAAGTTGATTTGGATGTGCGTGCACACCGGAATCAACGCGTATCCGCGGACACCGTCCCGTATCTGCTCTTTCTGGAATGCGTCATAACTTTGTGTACACACGTCGGATCGAAATGAAACTTGCGCCATCGGACTCGTAGCGATACGCTGGTCCTTTGACCCAAGTTTGGTTCGATTCTGAGAACGTTGACAGAATCGTGTGTCGTGGGCCCCACAGGCTCCACTTGACGGGCGATTTTGAGGACGGCTCATCGGAATCCAATTCTGGAAGTTCCGTTGGGTTCGTATCATCGTTCCTGACCTGTTGACACTAAGTTGGATAGATTTGGAGACCTTTGACCCTGACACATTTTTCGGTGCAAAGCGGGCCCACATGTGGACCCCGTTTTGACCCAAAACTGTCTTTTTTGCCCTTGTCTCCAAATTGGACTCAAGGACAGACGTTTCTAGCTGATTGATATTTTCTGGATCTGATGGTGATATTTATTTCAGCAACCGGAGTACTGCCTGCAAATTTCGCTGAAGTCAGAGCCACAATTGGAGCCGGAACCACATGCAAGTGTACCTTGCCAACTCGCAGTGATTCCTGTTATAGTACTTTGCTTGAGTTCCTTGTACATACATATATAATCTTGATTTAACTGTTCAACCCAGGACCGTGTGACTTACTTAGCGTCCGATTATAGTCGGGTGCCAACCCCGTATGCGGAGTTGTGTAAAGTCACATAGACATGGATATCGTGACCCTTTGCATTCTCGTACTTGCATTATCAAGTACGTTTTACCCAGGACACCTGATACTATTCATGAGACAGAATTTTCCTGAGATATTCATGGTGATTCTGTATATGATACAGTTTTTATGACTTATTTCTTTGCTTAGATATTATATGACTGGATGCATTAGTTATGATCCTGTATGGCATGGACATGAGACGTCGTGGATATGAGATGCATGATTACATTGGGTAGGGAGAGTCACACAAACTACAGGTTGATTATATATTATGCCGGCGTCGTAGTCTCCCTTTGAGCTAGACAACCACATGATATCACTGCTACCCGGCTCCCCGACACAGAGCTTGTAGTGGTTTCAGCCTGAGTTCTAGTGCTGCTCTCATCTTGCATATCACTTAGCTGGTTATTTAGTGTTTTCCCTATTGTTCTATTTATTGCTGGAGAGTCACACAGACTACAGGTTGATTATATATTATGCCGGTGTCGTAGTCTCCCGTTGAGCTAGACAACCACATGATATCACTGCTACCGGCTCCCCGACACAGAGCTTGTAGTGGTTTCAGCCTGAGTACTGATGATGTTCTCACCTGCATTTCACATAGATGGTTACATAATTACCCTGTTTATTCATTGACTATTTCACTGCATTTAGATGGTTATATAGTCTACCTTATTGTTTCATTTATTTCCTGCACTGCATTATTATGGCTTGAGCTTTCTTGTACCTTGCTATGTCCCCTGAGGACCTGGATCCGGATTATGTCCCCAGGTATAGGCGAAGAGATCCATCCAGAGATACACCGTACAGGAGCACTTCCAGGAGCTGTACCAGAACCTGAGGACGAGATCGTACCAGAGGACTTCTCATGATCTTTGGCTGTTTATAGTCGGTTATTTCTGTTTCTATTTCCAGTTCCCTTATTTCCTTTCTATTTGCTTTGATGTATCAAACTTGTTCTCGGATTGTTCACCGAGACACTTTTATTGAGATTTGATAGTTATTTCTATTTGCATTATTCTGGCATTTAATCTGTGATTATCTGTTGTGGATGAGATTAGTATAGACAGTGACTTGTAACAATTGTTCTATTTACTGTTAGACTACAACTTAAGCATGCCCTGATGGATCCATTAAATTGGGTTGTCCATCGGTGCGTGCTGCTGGCCATTGCCACGTGTCCAGTCCCTCGGTATTTTGGGACTGGGGCGTGACATGCGTGTTATGAACATGATACGTCGTGGACATGAGACATGTGATTACATTGGGTGGGGAGAGACACACAGGCTACAGGCTGATTGCATACATATATATTTATTATTACGGTGCTTGTCACGCCCCAGTCCCAAAATATCGAGGGACTAGACACGTGGCAATGGCCAGCAGTACATACCAATGGACAACCCAATTTAATGGATCCATCGGGTATACTTAAGCTGTAATATAGGTCTACAACAATAAATCAAAATCTAATCTCATCCACACACAGAATAATAAGAACATCAGCAAATAAAGAAAGTACATCAAAGTCCAGTCTCAGCAGAGTATGTCAGGAACAACCCGATAAGAGTCTAAAACACTGGTTCATCAGACCAGAACAAAAGAGTCCAAAAATAGAGTATCTGAAGAGTACAAATATTATAATCTCAAGTAAAATACTCTGCCATCACCTCTGCTTCTATGTTAGGTTCTCCTTCAGCAATAGCTCCTGGTACAACTTCAGCTCCTGTCCCGTAAACCTCGGGATAATGCTCTTCTGCTAAACCTGGGGACATCATCCATTCCAGGTCCTCAGGGGACATAGCAAGGTACAGAAATCACAAGCCAAAAGTAATGCAGTGAAAATAGAAAATGAAATAAGCAGGGTAACTACATAACCATCTATGTGAAAATGCAACTGAGAGCAACACTAGTACCCAGGCTGAGACTGCTACAAGCTCTGTGTCGGGGAGCCGATAGCAGCAATATCTAGTAGTGGTCTAGCTCTGCTTGAGAGTCTACAACCTCACAATAGTAGTATATATATAGAACAGCCTGTAGCCTGTGTGTCTCTCCCCACCCAATGAAACCACACGTCTCATGTCCATGTCACGTGAGATCAGAGCTAATGCAACAGTCATAATCTACGAGTATAATAACTATGTCCATCCTGTATCCTACACAGAATCACCTTGAATATCTCAGGAAGATTCTGTCAATGTATGGTGTCAAGTGTCCTAGGTTATAGTGTACTTGATAAACAAGTACGAGAATATAAAGGGTCTCGAATGTCCATCACTAAATGACATACACAACTTCGCGTACGGAGTTGGCACCCGACTATGATCGGACGCTAAGTATGTCATACGATCCTAGGTTGTATCATGTACACTAGTCACAGAAAATAGAGCAAGAGAATAAAATAAACTAATAAACTGCAATTTATGGCAAGGTACACTTGCCTGGGACTGGAATATCAGTGGCGGTCCTTGTAACAGTGGGTTCAGCAATAACTCCTCCAAAAGCTGAAATGAACATTACCAACAGTCTCAGAACATAGAAAATAGTTAGAAACGCCTGTCCTTAAGTCCAGTTTGGACACAAGGGCAAAAACGACATTTCTAGTCCAAAGCGGGTCCATATGTAGGTCGCTTTGTACCGAAAACCGGGTCAGGGTCAAAAGTCTCCAAATTAGTCCAACTTAGTGTCAACAAGTCAGGAACGTCGATACAAACCCAACAGAACTTCCAGAATTGGATTCCGATGAGACGTTCTCAAAATCGCCCGTCAGGTAGAGCCTGTGGGGCCCACGACACACGATTTTTCAACGTTCTCAGAATCGAACCAAACTTGACCCACAGGACCAGCGTATTGCTACGAGTCCAATGGCGCAAGTTTCGTCTCGATCTGACGTGTGTATACTAAGTTACAGCTAATTACAGAAAAGTAGGATACGGGGTGTTGTCCGCGAATACGCACTGATTCCGGTGTGCACGCACATCCGAATCAGCTTATGTGAAAGCCCGCACGTCCGTATCTACGATGATCACGTGTCGATGAAGACCGCACGTGACCAAGTCATCCCGTTTGGCGGGGCGTACTCGATTCCGGGGTGAAACAGGGCTTAGTTTTTCCTTTTTTGGATCGCGGTGTGCGATCACCACAGGACGCGATGCCCCGAGCGGGTTGCACGGGCACCGAGAGGGTCTTACAGGCTACGCAAAGAAATTTACGGAATTAAAATTGAAGCTACGAGTACGAAGTTACGGTTACCTGAACTTGGTTAAAAATCCAATCTCACACGTGTCCGAAACGTGTATTCTGAATCCTGGACACTGTGTCCAAACCGTGTCCGGGTTCTGGGAAGCCGCTGTGTCCGAGTCAGGCATGTCAGTGCTAGGGTAGAGGGTCATCGAAGCTACACGGCACTGGGCGGCGGTCGGCTAGGCTCTGGGAAGCCTCGGGGAGGCTGGACGGCTCTCAACTGAGTCGGCCGGAGGAGATTCGACTCGGCCGGATCTTGATCGGCCTGACAGCGGGTTCTGATAGTTAGGGAGGAGGGGAAAGGAGATTCCGATGGGTTGGCGGCCGGTACTGGTGCTGGTGGGCGGCTGGGACGGAGAGTCTGCCGGAGTTCTCACCGGAGAAGAAAAAGAAGAGGGGAAGTACCCAGGCGGCCGGCTGAGTTTAAATAGGGGAACTTGGGGAGGAGGACGGCCAGGAGTTGGTCGGAATAGGAAGAGAAGACGTCGGGGCGTTGAGGAAAGGTGAACACGGGGAGTCTCCGGCGGCCACGGCGGCGGAAACGGCCGCCGGAGAAGAATCGTCGCGGCTGTACAGATTTTGGGGGTTAGGGTTTGAAACGGGTCGGATCGGGTCTTGGCGGGTCGGGTCTGACCCGGATCCGACCCGCTAAGGATTGGATTGGGTCTGGTTTGATCAAACCGGCCGGCCCGGTCCGGTTCAGTCACTGGGTTGGTTTGGGTTTATTAATTTAGTTTAATTAAATAGTTAATTTTTTTACAATAGTTTTTAATACTTTAAAAATTCATCCGGGGTCCAATAAATTCTCGGAAAAATACCCCAGGCTCGGTTTTTAATTTTACACTATAAAATATAATTTTCATCACATTTTAAATTTATTTAATTTCATTTAAAAATTCATTTTAACTTAGACTGCTTTTAATTTTATTGATTAAAAATTCACAGAAAAATGCTAATTAATTCCCAGATAATTTAAATGTAAAAATTCTTAAAATTTCAGGTGATTACAATCTACCCCCTTAAGAAAATTGTGTCCTCGCAATTTAAAAGATTAAACTACTAGCAGAATAGAACTACAGGAATTAAAAATTTACTTAAGGTATACCTGCATCCTCGAATAAGTGGGGATATTTCTGTCGCATGATATCTTCTCTCTCCCAGGTAGATTCACCAGGAGAATGTTGCTTCCAAGCCACACGAACCAGTTTAATTGTCTGCCCTCGCAGTGTCTTCTCACTGGTTCCGAGTATACCCACCGGTTGTTCTTCATATCTCAGGCTTGGGCCTACAGCGATCTCAGAATGATCCACTATGTGACTTGGGTCAGTCACATACCTTCTTAACTGTGAGACATGGAATACATCATGCACTCCCTCTAGAGATGGAGGTAATGCAAGACGATACGCCACCTCACCAATGCGCTCCAGAATATCAAAGGGCCCAATATACCTTGGACTCAACTTGCCTCTGCTCCCAAAGCGAATGGTTCCTCGAGTTGGCGAAATCCTCAGAAATACATGTTCTCCTTCCTTGAACTCCAGGGGACGTCGGTGTGTATCAGCCCAATGCTTCTGCCTGTCCTGAGCAGCCCGAAGATGATTCTGGATTTGTTTCACCTTCTCCACTGTTTGCATTACTAACTCTGGCCCCAATATTTGACGATCTCCAATGTCACTCCAGCATATTGGCGATCTGCACTTTCTACCGTATAACGCCTCAAAAGGTGCCATCTTGATGCTTGCCTGGTAACTGTTGTTATATGAGAACTCTACCAAATGCAAATGATCTTCCCAAGACCCTCCAAAGTCTAACATACAGGATCGCAGCATATCCTCCAAGATCTGGATTGTACGTTCTGATTGACCATCTGTCTGGGGATGATAGGCAGTGCTGAATTTTAGTCTGGTACCAAGACTCTCTTGCATACTTCGCCAGAAATGAGAGGTAAATCTCGAATCTCGATCAGATACAATACTAACCGGCACTCCATGCAATCTTACTATTTGTCTCATATACATGTCGGCTAGTATCTCTGTGGACTGTCCAACTCTAAATGGCAAGAAGTGTGCCGATTTAGTGAGTCGGTCCACGATAACCCATACCGCATCTTTTCCACTGGGGCTCCTTGGGAATCCCGTGACAAAGTCCATGGTGATATGTTCCCACTTCCATTCTGGTATGGGAAGCGGCTGCAGCATTCCGGCAGTCCTTTGGTGTTCGGCTTTCACTTGTTGGCAGACTAAGCATTTGGCTACAAATCTCGCAATCTTCCTCTTCATTCCATGCCACCAGTAATACTGCCTTAGATCTCGATACATCTTTGTTCCTCCTGGATGAACTGAGTATATGGAGCTATGGGCTTCAGTCATTAGCTCTTGTCTCAGTTCTCTATTTGGAACATATAGACGATCTCCGTACCTTAATGTACCATCCTCATGTATGCGAAGTCCCGTTTGCATGCCTGCTTCTGTCTTCTCTTTGAGTCTTCGAAATCTTGCATCAGTAGGCAAAGCTTCTTTAATCCTTTCCACAAGCGATGACTTAATTTCCAGATTAGCCAGCAAGCCACTCTGTCTTGGTAGAATAACCTCTATCTGGAGTTCCTGTAAATCTTTCAATAGCTCAGGCTGCATTGTCAAGAAATAAGCCGTAGGCTTCCTGCTAAGTGCATCTGCTACTACATTTGCCTTTCCTGGGTGGTACTGTAAATCTATATCAAAGTCCACCATTAACTCAAGCCAGCGTCTTTGCCTCATGTTAAGCTCTTTCTGGGTATATACATACTTTAGACTTTTGTGGTCAGTGAAGATTTCCACCTTCTCACCATAAAGATAATGCCTCCAAATCTTCAGTGCAAATATTACAACAGCTAACTCCAGATCGTGCGTTGGGTAGTTCTTCTCATGGACCTTCAACTGTCTCGATGCATAAGCAATAACTTTGCCATGCTGCATCAAAACACATCATAGGCCACTACCTGACGCATCGCTATAAACAACAAAACCGCCTGACCCTGAAGGAAGAGTCAAGACTGGTGCTGTTGTTAAACGTCTCTTCAGTTCTTCAAAGGCCAACTGACATTCTTCTGTCCATGCAAAGTCCTGATCTTTCCGTGTCAACTTTGTCATTGGCTCCGCAATCCTTGAGAAATTTTCTACAAACCTTCTGTAGTATCCAGCAAGTCCTAGAAAACTCCTCACCTCAGCAACTGATGTTGGTGTAGGCCAAGTCTCAATAGCAGCAACCTTCTCTGGATCAACTGACAGTCCTTCTCCTGAGATAATATGCCCCAAGAATGGCACCTTATCCATGCAAAATTTACATTTACTGAGCTTAGCATAAAGCTTCTCCTGCCTCAACGTCTCTAGCACGATTCTGAGATGCTCCTCGTGCTCTTCATGGCTTTTGGAATATACCAGAATGTCATCAATAAACACAACCACAAATTTATCCAAGTATTGATGGAAGACTCGGTTCATCAAGCTCATGAACACAGCAGGCACGTTGGTTAAACCAAACGGCATAACTAAGAACTCATAGTGTCCATACTTGGTTCTAAAGGCTGTCTTCGGGATATCTTCCTTCCTCACCCTAATTTGGTGATAACCGGATCTCAAGTCAATCTTTGAAAATACCCTAGCTCCACTCAATTGATCAAATAAGTCATCAATGCGGGACAAGGGATACCGGTTCTTAATGGTCACAGCGTTTAACGCCCTGTAATCAATGCACAGGCGAACTGTTCCATCCTTCTTTGGTACAAAAAGTATAGGTGCTCCCCAAGGTGAAACACTGGGCCGGATGAAACCTTTCTCCAGAAGTTCATCAACTTGTTTCTTCAACTCTACTAACTCTTTAGGGGCTAGTCGATAAACCGATGAAGTGATAGGTTCTGCTCCTGGAGTTAAGTCTATAGTGAATTCTATTTCCCGATCAGGTGGTAGACCTGGAAGATCATCGGAAAATACATCCACAAACTCTGATATAACTCTTGGGTAACTTGACTCCCCTTCTACAGTTAATACCCTAAGAGTTGGCTGAACACCTTGTTCTACAGCTCCTCGAAGAAATTCAAACTCTAAGTGTCCAGGTGGTCTGAATATAACTTTTTCCAGCCGACAATCAAGAGTAGCATGATACTGACTTAACCAGTCCATAGCAAGTACCACATCATAGTCAGGCATAGAAAAGATCAGAAATTGGGCTCGCATCTCTCTCCCGCAGACTACTACTGAGCATGATCTACAGATATCACTAACAGGTATAATTTCACCTCCCGTAAGAATTCTCTTCGTCTTTGGAAGGGGTGCAGTAGCTACTCTATGGGTGGCTACGAAGCTAGCAGCTATAAATGAGTGTGATGCCCCAGAATCAAATAAAGCTACAGCAGGTAATGAAGCTACTAAAATGGTACCTGCTATAACTTCTCCAGCAATAGCTTCTTCCTGATCAGCCATTGCAAAAGCCTGACCTCGTCCCTAAGCTGGACCCCTCTGCTGACGAGCCTGTTGGAATAGTGCTGCTTGAGGTGGCAATGGAGGTCTTGGCTGATATCCTCCTGGAGCTGGTGGTCTGACTCCTCCAACTCCCGTCTGCTGTGCTCCCACTGCTGGATAATCTGGCCTTGGTGCAGGTAGAGCTAGTCGTGGTTCTCCCTCTCGGCGTGCTGTGCAGTCCCTGGATAGATGCTGGTTGGAGCCGCAAACCAGGCACAATCCCAATTTGTGTCTGCACTCCTTTTCAATGTGACCCAACTTGCCGCAGAAATGACAAGTAGGCAGGGTTCTTGGTGCTGCTCTCTGCGGTAGATTCCTTTGGAGTCGCTTTGCAGAATCCCCTTGTGCTGCCTTGGATAGTGCTGAGGTAAATGGTCGCTTCAGGCTTGACTCCCTCATGGTGACGCGCTCCATGCGTCGTGCTGCAGCAAGGACGTCGTTGTAAGATGTAGGGGCAACAGATCCAATCAACCTCTGAAGCTCGAACCTGAGTCCGTCAAAGAATTTCTTCGCCTTCTCTTCTTCGGTAGGAATTAGAGAAGGGGCGAAACGACTCAGGCGAATGAATTCAGCATTATACTCCTCCACCGTCATGTTGCCCTGGATGAGACGGTTGAACTTATCTTGGAGTTCTGATCTAGCAACGGCTGGGATATACATCTCTTGGAAGAGTCTGGAGAACTCCTCCCAAGTAACTCGGTCATGTCCGAGCCTCCTCTCTTCAGCTAGCCACCAATGGTGCGCGTTGTCTGTCAGTTGCATTCGGACAGCAGTCATCCATCTCTCCCGCGGAAGTTCAGCTGCTTCCAACTGATGTTGTGTATTGGTGAGCCACTCATGCACTTCAGTTGGTCCTTCCTTGCCCGAAAAGGTACGGGACTTGAGTTGACGGAAATCAGTGATAGATCCCGTCGCTGGTCGCCTAGCTTGCGGGTTTGCCTGCTCCAATGCATTTACTAGACTGTTTCTCAAGTTCTCTGCCTCTTGACGCTGCGCCTCCTGTTGAACTTGTTGTTGAGCTTGCATCATGGCATAGAACATCTGGAACATTTGCTGCCCATCCATTGCTTGCCCTGGTGGAAAGGCAGGCATCTGTGGAGTGAACTGCGGCGGTGGTGGGATATCATCACGCCTGAACCTTGAGTTATGCTGCTCTTCTTGTCCACTTTGAGAGGATTGACCTCTGTTCTCTGGTGTAACTCCATCTCCATAGGTAACCACAGCGTCTTGTGGTGTAAAAGGAATTTCTTCTCCATTTCTCGGATCCATCTTTCTGCATCCAAAATGAACTTTATGAGAATGTTTAGCAGAATCAAGCAGGATGCATAATCAAGTACTTAATTCGAATGCGATATAGAGTTTCAAAAATGTTTCAACAAATGGATGAGATCCTAAGCCTATCCTATCCTTTACAGGTTTGTTTGGCCCCTAAGTTGAGACCAAACAAATTGTCGTAGACCTGCATGGGCCACCAAAAAAACCATGTCACGCCCCAGTCCCAAAATATCGAGGGACTAGACACGTGGCAATGGCCAGCAGTACACACCAATGGACAACCCAATTTAATGGATCCATCGGGTATACTTAAGCTGTAATATAGGTCTACAACAATAAATCAAAATCTAATCTCATCCACACACAGAATAATAAGAACATCAGCAAATAAAGAAAGTACATCAAAGTCCAGTCTCAGCAGAGTATGTCAGGAACAACCCGATAAGAGTCTAAAACACTGGTTCATCAGACCAGAACAAAAGAGTCCAAAAATAGAGTATCTGAAGAGTACAAATATTATAATCTCAAGTAAAATACTCTGCCATCACCTCTGCTT